>CABFOW010001727.1:71807-102538 GCA_902141385.1 Timema californicum
CACTTCACCCGACCGAGATTAGAACCTCGATCTCCCCGTACTCAGCAGTCGAGCTCAACACGACAAGCACGTTAGCCAACTGCGCCACCGAGGCGGGTAAGACGTTATTCTCATTACCTTAGCAATATGCCATAAAAGTTGTCAAAAGTTTGAAACTCAGTTGGGTGTACTGAGGGTGATTTTCCCAAAATTATTTACTCTCTCCCTCCAAGCAAATTCGTATACACTTCTTCTAAATATAATCTTCATATCCGTAATACCATTAGCGTAATTAAGACTTAAGCGTATAACGCGAACGGGTAGTAAGATAAATTTAGCTTTAGTGGGAAAAAAAGTTTTGAATATTTAAATTGTAATAGAGCTATGTAATAAAGCAAAAAATAGAAATTTAACTAAATCTATGACTTACTTTAGGGTCTTTTTCATAGTAATATTGCTGGGTTCGAATCCATCTGGACACAAGATTATCTTTAACACAATGAGCTAGTGCAAAATAATAGTCCCTCGGTGTCGAGACGTTTCTGTCTTTGACAAGTGTATAGTGAAGATGTCTGTTGAAAGCTTTCTTGATAGTTGTCACTGTTTCAACTTGAGCTATTCCACGAACACTAATCTGCTTCCTTTTATCGATATCGGACTGAGGAGTAGACATTTTAACTATAATATAAGTCTTCAAAAAGAAAGGGTAGAGAGCAAGAAACTCCTTGATTGGAATAAGAATTAATACAGACGGTCACCTTGACAAGGTCGGCCGTGCGCCTGCGTACAGTTGTTGAATACAGTCAAGCCAACTGCTATTAACAAAATACCACCATAAGTTATCCACGTGATTTATTTTTACCCTAAATCTCTCAACAAACAAAAAGCCTTGCAAAGTTTTCTAAAAATCATGTTTCTATATACAAAGGTGCTTCAAAGAGAAGTTTTGTTTTGGTAAATTTAATTTTAGTATTTTACTTTAGTTTTTTATTTTCTTTCGTCTACTTGTCTATGATTATCTGTGCCATTTCATCTCTGATTTATTGTGTAGGCTATCTGTAAAGTCTTTCCTTTTTCACTAATTAATAAGTTCAGTTAAATAAACTTAAAATGCTTACCAAAACGATACGACCTGTTATTAGAAATATTTTGGCTTTGAATGGTAAGTGAATAAATATATTTTCTTTTGAAATTATTTGTAATACGTTTGGAGATGTTTTTTATGGAGCTTTGGCTGCAATTTGGCTACACCCTAAAATATTTCAGTAATTGATTATGTTCTCTGTAACTTCTTGTCTTATAGAGATAGAAATACTTTTACTCTTATTTAGCTGAGTGTGTTTGATTCAGGTGTATTTTGGGTCAGCGATAATAATTATAGTGGACCGGCCTGTTTAAAATGGCCTGCTCGTCCACATTAGTGAAATTTAAAATACAAAATATACTCTACACTTCCTAGTAGTACCTTCTGACTGCGTTTCCTAGTTTGTTTATATCCGGACTTATTGTAGAGCCAACATGAAGGAATTTTTTTAATGAAGGTACCTTTATATAGTTATTTTAATCATTAGGGACCTACTTTATAAAATCTGTAAAATTGCAGTCATATTCATTGTCGGCAACATCTTTTCCCCTACCATATGATCACAGACTGTGTTTTGAATATGACTGGGTTAGAATTAGGGACAAAAGGTCAGAGATTGTATTGAAAAGGTGAATGGGTGAGAGTTTTACCACTCAAGGACATAAGGTCATACATTGTATTGAGAAGAAGATAACTAGGTGAGAGTTTGACCACTCAAGGACATGAGGTCATACATTGTATTGAGAAGATAACTAGGTGAGAGTTTGACCACTCAAGGACATAAGGTCATACATTGTATTGAGAAGATGACTAGGTGAGAGTTTGACTACTCAAGGACATAAGGTCATACATTGTATTGAGAAGAAGATGACTAGGTGAGAGTTTGACCACTCAAGGACATAAGGTCATACACTATTGAGAAGAAGATGACTAGGTGAGAGTTTTACCACTCAAGGACATAAGGTCATACACTATTGAGAAGATGACTAGGTGAGAGTTTGACCACTCAAGGACATAAGGTCATACATTGTATTGAGAAGATGACTAGGTGAGAGTTTGACTACTCAAGGACATAAGGTCATACATTGTATTGAGAAGAAGATGACTAGGTGAGAGTTTTACCACTCAAGGAAATAAGGTCATACACTATTGAGAAGATGACTAGGTGAGAGTTTGACCACTCAAGGACAAAAGGTCATATTGTGCTGGATGAATTAAACCACATTTTTATGACACACCAACTCAATATTGTAGCCTATTGTTTGTAATATAGGGTCATTATAAGAATAATTTTTGAAGATCCTGTTAAATTATGAATTATCACTACTCGTTTAGAACCCAAACTATATATTTGCGAGATACCATTTGGTTCTGTACAGTGACTGATAAAATAACATTCTGTAATGTCAAGAACCCATTCTTTAATGTCTTCATAGACCTACTCAATTCTATATATATATATATATATATATATAGGATGCATTTTAACACAATATTTCTATGAGGAAACAAATTGATACATTTAAGTTACATTTTAAAATTCCCATTATCAAAACCGTCTCTTGTTAGAAAGTGCAAATTATTGATTTTTTTTTTTTAAACCTTGGCATGTTTCAGCCGGTTCATTGAGCCAAGTACGGTCGTATCACCCCCCAGCCCACCACAAAGAGCCGACCATGGATGATTTGCCTGTACCCCAGGGTTCATGGAAGGCTGACTATGACTCGAAACAAACTGGCTATAATCTACAGTTGCTAGCAGGAGTAGCCTTCTTTGCGATTACCATGGGTGTGGTTAGTGCATGATCTTAAATAGTTATTCAGACTTATGATATTCTATTGGTTATAATATTCATGAGTAGACTGCTTAACACCCGTACTATTGGTTCGGTGAGTGCAATATGTAGCAAACTTAGGAACTGGGTTATCCTAATGGTTATAGTATTTAAGAGTATTTTCTTAAAACACTTTGGCTTTCTATTGGTACGGTGAGTCAATCAAACTGGTTCTGGGCAGCCACAAGAGATGCTATCTTGTCGGTTTATACAAAATTAAATTTAATATCAAAGAAATAAAAACAAATGGAGTGGCATTTGCCAATCCAACACCTTGTAGCTCAGTCGGTAGCGTGTCTCCCTACGGAGCGAAGGGTCCTAGGTTTGATTCCCGGCCCGGCCGAAAATTTGTCATTGCTGAAAATATGGGTTTTTACCCTTTCACATTGATTAATTAACGGCTGGGGACTGGATGTTGTGCCTGTCCTAGTCTTAAGTTAGATTATAAGGCATATACCGGTAATTGATACTTGACAGTTTTAAATGTATTCTGTCTGACTTTACAGGAAATAAGTTAAATAATTACAAATTATTGGGCTGACTTTATGCCACAAAAATTTCTTGAGTTAAAAAAAATGAATGAAAACACACACACAACTTATATAATTTTATGCTAAACTATATTTTTGATCAGTTTACGTTGTTTTTTTACATCATCATCGTCATCACTGGATGTTTCTGCCTCTGCGGGTCGTCTGGCACAAACTCTTCCAGTCCTGATCTCTCCAAGCTTCTCCCTCAGCCACATGTCTCCAGTCCACTCCTTTATCCTCCATGTCCTTCTGCGCATGATCCATCCATATCGTCCGTAGTCTTCCAGTGGGTCTACTTTTTTACAAAATAATCTAGTATGATACCTATTCTAATTAAAAAGTTTGTCACAAGGCACCCGTTTAGGGTATATCTGGCAGTGACAATGCATGTTCAGATGTTTGATGGATGGTATGAAAGGTAAATTAATAACTGATTAAGGAACTTAGCTAAACTTTTTTTTTATAAAAGTTATTAGTGTTTTTCATCACTTAGGGACCACTCTTAGAAGGCCCGTGTTTGCAACTTTTACCCTGAGATGCTAAGATAAAGTATTATTTATTTTACTACTGTGCATGTTGTTAGTGAAATATTAAACGCGGAAAAATCTATTATTAGACCTCTCTGCAAGTGAGTATACTGAGAAACACTCTACTATTCCTAAGTACTCCTCCTATAAGAAAAGGTTTCTTGCACATACAACTTCACATTAATGGCTTCTATGTGAGAAAATGTGAGCTGTCATCTCTCGTTTACTTGAATTTATGTTTATACTGCCATAATCTCTGATTGCAGGTACTGAAATCAGACATTATCGACTTTAACTACTCCATTCCTGAGCTCAAGTCGGAATAAATTCTTCTCGAGTTGTAGCCATTAGCTGTAGCATGTCAACAAGAATTAAAAAAAAACAAGAGTTCCGTTTTGTATTTAGCTATTTCAATCGTTTTAGCTTCACAATGTTTCTGTTTCGACATTTTTACAAAGTGATCAACGCTTAGACAAGAGATAATCAAGTGATTTTTTTTTTTTTAAGTTTTGTTTTGATTGTGATCCTTAGTTATATGTATATTTTCCTAAACAATTTTGTTTATGAGTGCAATAAAGAGGAATAACTAAAATGTCTTGTTTTAATAGGATAGTTCTTAGCGTAGCTAACTCTCGCAAAACCATATAGTATCATTGGAGATAGATCCTGAGCCATGGGGGGTTACTTAGTCCGATGTAATATAGAACCATTGTGTGTGCTCTGATCTTTACAGTACACTGTGGACCATCAATGTCGCTGTATCACTCACTTGTACTTTTAGCCATGCTCTGCTACCATAACATCCTTTGTTTTATCATTTGTTGCTGTGCATTTAATAAAATTCAACCACTTCAGCTTGGGTGATTTGGTGGTCTAATAGATAAAAATTAAATTTTTTCGAGAAATTCAATGAACATTATTTTAGGCCTCTTTCAGTAAAATAGTGTGTGAGCAGACACCTTGGGCTCGTTGAAAAAACATCCACCAGTCAGTATTATATGCTTGAACCAGAAAGTGTTAAAATGACATTTTTAAAATCAAGGGCCCTACAGACGACACGATTTGGTCAGATCAGGTGTAATATCGGGTTGTGTGTAGGTGTGTCGCCCGACAAATTTCTATTTCATGTCGGTTGGCCGGCGCATCCGACCGCATGGCCAAATCGTATCGTATCGTCTGTAGCATTGTCTGGCGATTCAGTGTGTCAGTTGTACCACAAATACTGGCACAGGTAGTATTGTGTATGTATTAACATCATGTTACTTAATTCTTTTCTGTTCAATGAGCCAGTTTTTGGCCGACATTTTTCTTTTTCTGGAATTAATCCTGAAGGATGCTATTAGCACGATATCAACTTTTTGGTGTTTGAATAATGATGCATGCGTCTCTTAGAGAAAAAGACAACTAATAAAATCAGGCACTAAGGTTGTCTGTAGATAACACCTAATTTGGTCAGGTCGACAAACAGTCGGGTCAACCAGATCAGATCGTTTGTAGGTCCCTTTACAAAGAAAATTTTTGTAGCACCCTTCAATTATCTAATAGTAATAATTTTAATACAGTATCTTTAGATCACGATGTAAAGTTGATTCAACCATTGGTGTATATCAGTATTATATCATTTTTCTAGTTAATTATGTGATCCAAATGAGCTTAATTTTTTTTTTTTTTAAACCGCTTAATTTCCAACTAACCTACAAATATTTCTTTCTTTGTATTCAATTGCCATATTCTATATAACTCTTTGCTCAATGCTTTCTCAAAGACATGTTTTTCTTCATCAGTTGCAACTTGATGCACAGTAATTTCATGTAGAGCTTCAGCTTGTCTAAAAGGGTACATAGACACAATACCCTACAAGTAGTTTGCTACCGGAAGAGCCTATACTTTGTGCTAGTGTGCACTTGTTGAAAGATACGTTTAACTCATAAT
Source organism: Timema californicum (assembly GCA_902141385.1). Lineage (NCBI taxonomy): Eukaryota > Metazoa > Arthropoda > Insecta > Phasmatodea > Timematidae > Timema > Timema californicum. The sequence continues at coordinate 77,697 of CABFOW010001727.1, forward strand.
TTACCGGATAGTTAATTTCTAACCAAAACATGTAAATTTACCATTTTGGAAGTTGTCTTTTGTGTGCTTAGTATTTTGAGAAACTATGTAGTGGCGATAGAGCTTCTAGTAGTTCTTAAAATGTCAAACTACTTTTGTGTTGCCAGAAGTTCGAGAAAGTGGAGGGGGTTATATTCTTTCTCCTTGGTCAGTCATATTGGTAAAACAGTTTAATACAACATAACAAAATGGAAGTCTCGGGTTATATTTTTAAAGGGTGACCTGGCGGTCTAGGGGTAAGGTGTCAGACTTCTGTGCTGGCGGCCGGGGTTCAATCCTTGGTCCCGGCACAGATTTATCTGATCACCAAACCCTTCCTTCACCTCTGACAAGACATCTTGTGAATGTGGGGAATGCCAGGCCTCCACTGTGGTTTGGATTCCACGTTAAACTGTAGGTCCTCCATTTCATCTCACTATCACCCTACCATTACACATTAGCATAAGTGTGTATGACCCGAAAGGGTAGTAAGACGCGGTGCTAATAATAATAATATATTTATAATATCTACTAACTTGCAACAGGTCCGTAACCTACACGGAATGAAATAAATAAAGCCGAACAATTTTTCAAAGTGTTTATTTTAGAAATGAAAGTTTCACAGGAAAAATGAAAGGATCAAGTTGAATTTCTGTCATTTAAAAATATCCTGTATTGCGCTAGACAATTTTACTTTTAGTTGATACTTGACCAAGACTGAGAATTTGTAGCAAACATTTTGGACGAACAAAAACTTTCAGATAATTTTAATACAAGTGTTGGAGTAACATTGTAATTAGTGAGTAGTGTTGTTTTCTGGAGGGTCCTCGATGCGCGTTTCCTGGAAATTAAGCCAGCTGAGCTCTACCACCGTCGCTACCCTCTTCTCATACTCGCGTTTGTTGTCTTGGTAAAGTTGCGCCGCCAGAGAGTTGGCAGGAGAGTTTGGGTTGGGCTCGTCAAGAAGAGACTGGAATATAGACAATTGGCTGGGTTATTGGCACCAGGGACACTGACAACTAGTAGCCCGAGGTATATAAAATATAAAGACGGACTCAATATTTTGACCATACACCATATTGTAATCATGAATATTTTAAACCACGATATGTGACATGTGTCAGTGAATTTTGTATCTAGATATTTATATGATCACACTGCGGAGCGTTATTTTGATTCTAGCGCTGAAGTTAAGGGCAGTTAACTTGACTAATGTTTGAAAATTCAAAATATTTCCAAACGAATGTTTGCGAAATGTTTCTACATTACAAACATCACAGAATGGGGACGATAATTTGAAGAAACCTATAATTTGACAAGGTTAGCGAGTTTAAATATTCAAGAAATGCATAATATCATTACTCGGTGGGCAGGACATGCAGCACAAATGGAAGACTAGAACTGTGTTCAGGATATTCACTGCCAAACCCAATGGTAGGACCTAGATGCAGATGAGAGGATATGAATAGGTGGCGTATTTTTGTAAGTACGGCACTGGACTTTCAAGTTCACAATGCCACATATTTTGTAATATATATTAATTTTGAAATGTTAATCGGTAACATTTTAACATTTTATAAACTCGCCCATCATGTAATAATGGTAAGTATTCTAACATAACTGCTCCATTGGTGTCAAGGGATGAAATAATTGATAAATACCACCAGTCTTCTTAAAAGTTTGGAAATTTTCTATGTCAACACTTAAATTGAAAGAGAATATCAATCTAAAATTAGATGCTTTCAAAGGATTTCATTTTTAAAATACTTAATTCAAGAATATTCAGCAAAATTGCACTTTGGTGACCTGGCGGTCCAGGGGTAAGGTGTCGGACTACTGTGCTGGGGTCCGGGGTTCAATCCTCGGTCCCGGCACAGATTTATCTGATTACCAAACCCTTCCTTCACCTCTGAACAAGACATCTTGTGAATGTGGGGAATGCCCAGGCCTCCGCCGTGGTTCGGATTCCACGTTAAACTGTAGGTTCCTCCATTTCATCTCGCAATCACCCTACCATTACACATTAGCGTGTGTATAACCCGAACGGGTAGTAAGACGCGGTGCTAATAATAATAAAATTGCACTTTCACATTCACATAGCACCTTAATAAAAAGTAAAAATAAGATGAAACTTTATATTAATATGCGAGTAGAGGTATATATTTTATAATCAATATGATCCATTTAGAAAATTCAGTTTTACGTGCATCATTATCCTGTGGCCAGATCAGTTTAATCATTGCCTCCCTCTCTCTCACCTTCTGCCATTCCTCCTTTATTTGCTTAAATTCTTATCCTCTACCTTGCGCACATGAGGTTATCTGCTCTTCCCATCTCTTTGTTGGTCTCCTTTGCTGTACTTTTCCTACATATTTCATCGTCATAATTTTCCTTGCCCAGACAATTTCATCCCTAATCTGGTTTATCCCTGTGATGGCTACCATACTATTATTAGTAGCACCGCGTCTTACTACCCGTTCGGTTTATACGCACTTACGCTAATGTGTAATGGTAGGGTGATTGTGAGATTAAATGGAGGACCTACAGTTTAACGTGGAATCCGAACCACGATGGAGGCCTGGCATTCCCCACATTCACAAGATATCTTGTCAGAGGTGAAGGAAGGGTTTGGTAATCAGATAAATCTATGCCGGGACCGAGGATTGAACCCCGGCCGCCAGCATAGAAGTCTGACACCTTACCCCTAGACCACCAGGTCACCGATGGCTACCATACTACCAACTCAAAAACTTAATTCCCCTCGAACACAGGATTGTCATTGCGAAGAAGAATTTAAGCATTTATTTTCTCAGGAGAATTATTCAGTTTACTGCAAGGTTGTGTATTCTATAATGGTAGCACTTAGGACAGGAGTACAATCCTCATGAAGGGCAGCTGTCGTCTATCGATTCATCAAAACAGAGTTTGAAATCTGTGTTGTTCCACAAGAGGAATAAATATACCCCAGTTCCGATGGTGTTTGCTGTACATATGAAGGAATCGTATAAGAACACGAAGCTACTGCCAACTACTATTAAATAATAAGAAAAATGTGCTTGTTAAAGCCATTGGGGACCTGACGGTGATTTCTCTTTTAATATACCAAATAATGATGCTTTCACAGCAAATGGGACAGAAGGGATGTGGTGTCATGGTCACAGTTGACTAAGTCCCCCTCCAACCCTCTACTTAGTTTGTAGGCACAATTGAGGCATGCAGTACTGGAAGAACACAACCGCTAGTCGGCTCGACTTTTTGACACACACTGCAGAGAAATTGGATTAACTCGGGTGGGCTACGAAAGTTCTTAGTAAGGTGTCAGCTCAGTCTATCTACATGTATGTAGTAGTGGGTAGCACAACAAGCCCCCAAACAAGGGAGTTCAGAGGAGGGATAGACAGCACACTTACCTTGATGATACTGGAGTAGAAATTGTTTAGATATAACACTAAAAAAACACACAAACACATTTTTAAGGACAAGCTTTCATTGTCACAGACAGCTTCATCAGGTTAAGAGAGTAGACTGATGCTTTTAGTTGAACTGTAAGGTTGACCGTACACAGCTGACTTGTTTTTCAGTTATTACATCATTGTATAGATAGCAGCACTATGAATAATGTTATATTGAATCTAATATTATGTGTGCTGGTAGGAAGGAGAGGGAGGAATTATCTAAGGTTGAGGTTAGGGGCTTGTCTGGATTTAATGATATATTGATGGGCCATATATTGTTAATTTCAATTAACATAAAGGAAAGTGTCTAGTTTGTCTTTATTGGAAACTACTCAATCCCTGAGGTCCACAGACGTCAAATTAACACAACAGAAGCAAACTATGTCGTCAGAGAGATAGAAATAAATTATGTAAGAAAATAAGAGAGAATTGCCGAATCTTGGAAAGAAAAATGTAGTAAGCCAGTCAATGGTTACTCTTTAAAAAATGTAACTACCGCTATTAATATTAAACTCTGCCTAGTGAAAAATACTATCAAAGCAACTACTAACTACCGCACCATCTTCACTCTTACACACTCTCTCAGCCATTTGTGCCGCACAGGTGAAAGACAAAGAATATTCCAGAGCATGGTAGCTCAAGATCAAGATTTTCTCCATCCCAAACCGAGGTGTCAATCCTTATAAAGCTAATCCCCAAACCTTGACTGGGAATTCATTTTGAGCTAACCTAACTCATCTGATCCTGTATTTTCCCTCTATATTCAAGCACTATAAATCCTCTTCTTGTATTTCTGCAGAGTTTGAAGAGTTCCCATTAAACCTAGACCCAAATGACGAGCTGGAAAGAGATTCTCACACTTTTTCCCCAACGATGTCATCTTGTTAAAAAGGATTTTACTGTTCACCGGTTCCACTATTTCAAATATCGTTGATCCACCAGAAAATATCAACATTTCAATTTTAAAACTTGTGAAAATTTGTGTATAGTTCGACCAATATAAGACAAGATGGATGGTTTGGTTCCATTTATTCTTTCAAAATTGATGTTCATGCCCAAACTCAGGTTGGAACAGATAATCAATGAGTAGGTAACAAGCCTTAGATTCCAATATTAAAGAAATTGTCCACTTGAATCTCTCCATTTACCAACCATAGGCCTCGCTGAAATGTTCAAAATACCAACCAAAGTACTTGAAATGTTTAATGTAACAACCATAGGCTTTGAAATACTCAACACATGTTTAGACCATAGTCTTAGAAATGCTCAACATACCAACCAGTGGCTATTAAATGCTAAGTGATGAACAACGCGGGGCTATGTGGGACAAATGAACCATTTTTTTTATAAACTTATTGCTGATCTTGCCTCAACATATTATTTTAAATTAGTTTTTTCTAAGAAATAAAAAAGATAATTTTATTTCCAGTTATATAAATTAAAAGAGTTGTTTTTATGTTAATGGATTAAATTATATTTCGTTATGCTTTATTAATAAATTTTATCGAATTAAAATGTGATTAAAACTCCTGAATGGGGTGCATATCTCTAGAACTAGACAACACGTCATACCCAGATCTTGAGTTGGACAAATAGCACAATTATTATTATTGGGGCTGCAATTAGGAAAAACAAGTATAAATAAATTCATCTGAGTCTTCAACACCTTCAATTATCCAAGACCACAAGATACATTCGTGGTTCTTCATCAAAATAACACACACACACACACACACACGTACAAGTCTCAAGTTACATCAGCGCACTCAAGACAGCGAACATTGGCATCAACTTTAGGAGTGATGCAAGTCTCGGCGTTGTTAGACAAACTCTTGTATGGGCGCATCAACTCTAGAAGTGACAGTGAACATTGACATCAACTTTAGGAGTGATGCAAGTCTCGGCGTTGTTAGACAAACTCTTGCATGGGCGCATCAACTCTAGAAGTGATGTTAGTCTCGACATTGTTTATATATCAACTCTTGCATGGGCGCATCAACTCTAGAAGCGATGTTAGTCTCAATATTGTTGATATACCAACTCTTGCATGGGCGCATCAACTCTAGAAGTGATGTTAGTCTCGACATTGTTTATATATCAACTCTTGCATGGGCGCATCAACTCTAACAGCGATGTTAGTCTAAACGTTGTTTATATACCAAACTCTTGCATGGGCACATCAACTCTAGGAGTCATGTTAGTCTCAGCATTGTTTAGAACAGCTCTTGCATGGGTGCATCAACTCTAAAGTGATGTTAGTATGTGTTGTTTATATACCAAACTCTTGCATGAGCACATCAACTCTAGAAATGATGTTAGTCTCGACATTGTTTATATATCAACTCTTGCATGGGCGCATCAACTCTAGGAGCGATGTTAGTCTCAATATTGTTGATACACCAACTCTTGCATGGGCGCATCAACACTAGGAGTGATGTTAGACTCAACATTGTTGATATACCAACTCTTACATGGGCGCATCAACTCTAGGAGCGATGTTAGTCCCAATATTGTTTATATACCAACTCTTGCATGGGCGCATCAACTCTAGGAGTGATGTTAGTCTCACTATTGTTGATATACCAACTCTTGCATGGGCGCATCAACTCTAGGAGCGATGTTAGTCTCAACGTTGTTTAGACCAGCTTTTGCGTGAGTGCATCAACTCTAAGAGTGATGTTAGTCTGTGTTGTTTATATACCAAACTCTTGCATGAGCGCATCAACACTAGGAGTGATGTTAGACTCAACATTGTAAATATACCAACTCTTACATGGGCGCATCAACATGAGTGATATAAATGTGAAACAATTTCTCACCATTAAAAATTATACTAAAGTTAAAAATGTTTTTTTCTTGGCAGATTTTGAACCGGTGTGGTTTTAAAATGCATCGACATTATAAAATTAATTTAAAACAAAAAATCCAACTCTGTTGAATAATGTTTTACCATTTCCATCAACAGCTCATCACCTGTAGTGGAGGGTGCTAGATTTGAAACCTAGACCCCCCAAGAGCTCGAATAACATCAAACAGCAAACATGTGAGAGCTTGTTCCACAATGCTAGAGTTGGTGACACATCTCGGTCTGTTCCTGTGAGAGCTTGTTCCACAATGCTAGAGTATGGTGACACATCTCGGTCTGTTATGTTCCTGTGAGAGCTTGTTCCACAACCAGAAAAGACACATCTCGGTCTCTCATGGTGTTTGGTGTCTAGTAGAGTGGCTGGTTGTATTAGTCCACAAAGCTTTGCTCCACACAAGCTTTAACTCTCTTCTCGTATTCCCGTCTGTTCTCCTTGTAGAGCTGAGCAGCCATAGAGTTCGCTGGCGAGTTGGGGTTCGGGTCGCTCAGCAGCGACTGTAACAACACCGATAATATTCACTTTCTTTACTGTGAGCAAACTCCATTGGATGATACCCATAATGTTCATCTTAATTAACACTTTAGGGGTCCCCCTTGTTTGTCCAAACTGTCTATGGCTCAGTTATGTGTGAACCAGAAGAGAGTTAATTTAACAAGCGGTCAAGCAACAACACAAGGTCGGTAACATCTGTCACCGTACAGTCACAGTAACTTTGGTATTTTTCCAGCAGTTGAGAATGTTCTAAAAAAATCAATATCCATTCAACTCGTAAATACATTTTTGCCAATTTTACAAGTGATGTAAATTAACTTCACTTGTCAAACTAACCAAAAATATTTGAGGAAGATCAATACAGAATTGTTTAAATTGGCTATCAAGTGATAGAAAATGCCAACATTACCATGAGCTAACTTATCATTTTCTTTATTATTTGTGTGTGTGTTTGGAAAAAAATAATTTGTTGTGATGTTTAGTGCTGCAAAGGTCAATAGGTTGCTTACTTGTGTAGGTCAATACGGCAGATATTTATTCAAGTAACTATAGAAAATAACCCATATGTAGGTCAAGAAGCTAACTTGTCACACGTATGTAGGATGGCGACTCACCTGTATAGAGGTCAAAATGGCCGACACGTCGTACGTGGGGCTCCACCGGTTCTGCAAGATGTCCAGGCAGATTCCACCATCAGCATACACATTTGGGTGGAACATTTTGGAAACAAATCGAACTGTTGGTGGTTTATTGGGATATTCCTCTGTGAACTCGATGGTCAGCTTGAATGTCCCATCCTCGAATGGGGTGTCATGCGGGCTGAAACAAACACACCCAAAGGGTCAAAGAAGTCATAACATTTATAACCAGGGCTGTGGACCCTGAAGTTGTTTTGGATGGAGTCAGATTTGTAGACGATAAAAATGTATTTTTTTAATTCTATTAGACCCAAAATATGTACTTTGGATTAACAAATTTATTTAAGAATACATTCACAATGTCAAAGAAGTTTCCCATGAAGTAATCTGTTTTTGGAATATTTTACTGCGGTCGATTTGTTATTACTAATTAAAATACTTTAGCCATTTATGAAGGAGTCAGTCAGACAGCATAAAAATAGAAGATTCGAAGTCGAAAGACTTTGAGTACTAACTTCACAACCCTGTTTATAATAAAATGTGACGGAATTTTAATTCTGTCTGGTTTTGAAATTGTTAGTGTCAACTGATTTTACCTAAGAAGGCAAACATTAAGTATGTGCAGTTGTCCATTTTTATCTCCTAACCACAGTCTGAGAGGGCTAGCTAGCACACAAGCCATTATAAAGTTGGCACCAAATTTTATCATGCCACAAATGACAAGGTGAAAATTATCTATGATTGCTGACAACTAATAAACTATTTTAAAGAGCTGAGTTTATGGTTGGAATTGCATTTCATTGGCGTCTTAATAAAGTCCGGATCGTAATTTGAGACGGCAGTTTTTAAACAGTTCCTTAGATTAGCATCTGAAAGGCGAGATCTATACTTTGGTTTCACAATTTTCACTATGAAGAACGTTGATTCGAAAAAGAAGTTAATCCAAAATATGATTTAATCTTCAATGCTAAGAATATTGGATAAAACAATTAATTTGTTAGACGAACAAATATTAGGAGTGTGATATTCTGTTTGGTGAAGTATGGTGTATGTAATAATGTAATTAGGTAGTTAACCAATGTTGAGCAGTGAAAGAACAGAACATACCCAAATATAACTGCATTCCAGATCATGATATTGTTGTCCGTCGGAGCACCACTAACACCAGTTGGCGGGTCTTCTTGGAGCCTGCAACAGAGATTACCAGGGTCACATAGCAGGGATAATGTCACTGTTCAGTTGGTAGGGAGAATGTCACTGTTCAGTTGGTAGAGACAATGTCACTGTTCAGTTGGTAGGGAGAATGTCACTGTTCAGTTGGTAGAGACAATGTCACTGTTCAGTTGGTAAGGACAATGTCACTGTTCAGTTTGTAGAGACAATGTCACTGCTCAGTTGGTAGAGACAATGTCACTGCTCAGTTGGTAGAGACAATGTCACTGCTCAGTTGGTAGAGGAGAATGTCACTGCTCAGTTGGTAAGGACAATGTCACTGTTCAGTTGGTAGAGACAATGTCACTGCTCGGTTGGTAAGGACAATGTCACTGTTCGGTTGATAGGGAGAATGTCACTGCTCAGTTAGAAAGGACAATGTCACTGCTCAGTTAGAAAGGACAATGTCACTGTTCAGTTGGTAGGGAGAATGTCACTGCTCAGTTGGTAGGGAGAATGTCACTGCTCAGTTGGTAGGGAGAATGTCACTGCTCAGTTGGTAGGGAGAATGTCACTGCTCAGTTGGTAGGGAGAATGTCACTGCTCAGTTGGTAAGGACAATGTCACTGTTCAGTTGGAAAGGACAATGTCACTGCTCAGTTGGTAGAGACAATGTCACTGCTCAGTTGGTAGAGACAATGTCACTGTTCGGTTGGTAGAGACAACGTCACTGCTCGGTTGGTAGAGACAATGTCACTGTTCAGTTGGTAACGAGAATGTCACTGCTCAGTTGGTAGGGAGAATGTGACTGCTCAGTTGGAAAGGACAATGTCACTGTTCAGTAGGTAGAGACAATGTCACTACTCAGTTGGTAGAGACAATGTCACTGTTCAGTTGGTAGGGAGAATGTCACTGCTCAGTTGGTAAGGACAATGTCACTATTCAGTTGGTAGAGGAGAATGTCACTGCTCAGTTGGAAAGGACAATGTCACTGTTCAGTTGGTAGGGAGAATGTCACTGCTCAGTTGATAAGGACAATGTCACTGTTCAGTTGGTATTGATGTCGCTATTCAATTAGTGGTTGGAGGGCCATTGCAGTATAAAGGAAGATTTGCTTATAATTTTGTTGTGAGCTATCCAGGGTTATTCAAAAGTAATGGTGCAAAACCGAAGGCTGTAGTGAGAGTGGTGTCAACGCTAACCGAGAAGTAATGGAGTTAATGGAATGAGAACTGCACCAAGTTCTTGCCTGAGTGTGGTAACCGCCGCCAGGATGTTTGTTGATACCTAAAATACCACCCGACCACGACGTTGCATCGGCCGTGCCGGACAAGAGGATTTGTCAATGTTGCTCTGGCCTCCATGATTGCCAAACTTAACATCCTGCGACTTCTTTTTGTGGGGATACATCAAGGACACTGTGTACATGCCCCCAATGCCACAGCAAGTGAACGACATTAAACAACGCATCTCGGCTGCGGTGGAGTTGATATCAGTAAATATGCTGGGACACTTCTGGGCCGAACTGGGCTACTGTCTAGACGTCTGCCGTGGAATCAACGGTGCCCACAATGAACACCTTTAGTGATTTTGAATCTTGGAGAGTTCTTCTGTCTTTTCATGTCATGTCAGTTCGTTTAAGAATAAAACCGTTTCACTTTTGCACCCTTTTGAATAAACCTGTATTTTTGTGTTGGTAATTTACATGGATGCATAAAGTTAATTGGGTGTTAAAACACTAATTTAATTTATTAAATGAGCAAAACCAATTAATGGTAGTTATTTAGAACAATAAGACTAACTATATTTTTTACCAACGTTTTAAACATCAAACTTTTTATTTGCAAAGAAAAAATAAGTGCTAATGTCAGGCTTTAAATCTGATTATGAAGTCATTTTTATCTCTCGGTTGTTTGGTTTGATTTCATATGAGAAAACAGCTGGAACATAAGTAGTCCTATTTGTTGCCAAACATTACAGATTTTGAGTGTGAAAATTCAACAATTTTTGGGAAGTTATTCATGATAAAGGAGGCATATATATTTAGTACATCAACTTAATATGCCAGAATTTTCTAAATTATGACAATTCCTCGAATATCAGATTTCAAAAAATTGTATTTTCTTGATTTTTACAAAAAGAAAAATTGGGTCGCTATGTTTTTTAGTTGGTTGGTTCATCATAAGGTCGGCGGGCTGCATGTGGGTTGCGAGTTACATGCCTGGTTTAATCCATCGTGACTTATCCATTACAGTAACACAAGTTTTATTAATATAAGTTTACTGTAAATATACACAATCTACAAATGCCTACACTTATCTAAATGGTAACAACAAACACATCAAATGAATTGAAAATCTGTTTGAGTCCCAAGTTCTTTTTGAAAAAGGTTTTTCTACGATCAAGACACAGAGGAAACCCAAGAACTGTATCGTTTAAGCCAATATTTAGATTTTTATTTTTTAATATAACTAAATTTTTACTCCCATTAGTCTACACTCAGAAAAAATGCGAGGAGAGTCCAATGATAATAAATTAAAAATAATTAAAACAAAAACTTTATTAGAATGAACAATTCAAAACCAAACTCACTATTAGTGATGCAAGAACAAATATAGAAAAAAACCTGTAAAATTTGACAGTTGCTTTATGTATATTATAGAGCCATTATTTGTAATAATTGTCTACCGCGACCACACTTTGTCTCTTTCACAACAGAGAAATTTTTTGTAAGTAGTGTTTACTAGATTTTTCTTATCTAATCAAACTCTTGCATACTCACTGACAATTTTACATAGATAGTAAAGTCATACAAGGCTCTATTAAAATTATATTATTAGCACCGCGTCTTACTACCCGTTCGGGTTATACACACTTACGCTAATGTGTAATGGTAGGGTGATTGTGAGATGAAATGGAGGACCTACAGTTTAACGTGGAATCCGAACCACGGTGGAGGCCTGGCATTCCCCACATTTACAAGATGTCTTGTCAGAGGTTAAGGAAGGGTTTGGTAATCAGATAAATCTTTGCCGGGACCGAGGATTGAACCCCGGTCGCCAGCATAGAAGTCTGACACCTTACCCCTAGACCGCCAGGTAACCCCCTCTATTAAAAGTTAGAACTAAATCGATAAATTATCATTCACAGTGTCCAGCCTTATACATTCGGGAACTGTGTCGTTCTATGAAGGAATTAAAGGATTTCAGCCTAAAGCTAAGGACTAATGGAAAGTGTGATCAGACTGAGCCATTAAAAAAATAACCTTACGCCAGTAAAGGGACAATTGTGTTAAGAGAGATTCATGGTGTGAATTACGGTAACTCGAATAAAAATGTTATTTTGACTTATTGTAAATAAAAGTTGATTTTTTTAAATAATGGAATGTAAAAATTCCTCAAATTTTTTTCTTATCAGGCCAATTCCCTGACATTCTCTTGTTTTCCACCAACAACACCGACAGAAAATAATTTAACTTATTAAAAAAAGGAATAATATATATATTAAGGCTAAATAGTGTATAAACATATTATTAACCATACATGTATATCAAACCTAGCTTAACGTAACCTTCATTGTAGTAATTACTCAGCTGAAATTATCTAACCTTGCTATTATTCCATTAGCAAATATTATTATTATTATTAGCACCGCGTCTTACTACCTGTTCGGGTTATATGCACTTACGCTAATGTGTAATGGTAGGGTGATTGTGAGATGAAATGGATGACCTACAGTTTAACGTGGAATCCGAACCACGGTGGAGGTCTGAAATTCCTCACATTCACAAGATGTCTTGTCAGAGGTGAAGGAAGGGTTTGGTAATCAGATAAATCTTTGCCGGGACCGAGGATTGAACCCCGGCCGCCAGCATAGAAGCCTGACACCTTACCCCTAGACCACCAGGTCACCCATTAGCAAATAAATTAGAATTTCAATTAGTACACAAAATAAGTTAAATGATTTGACTTTCATAGTAAGCTATTTTTGAAATTAAATTTTAATGAAGCGCTTAATATTGTAAAAATTAAGTTAATTTTAAATAGGCTAGATCTAATTATAGTGACATTAGATTTGCCATTTCCTTGCGAGTATATCGATAGTCTTAGATTTTAAATGACTTTCTATCTTGAGTAAAATATGATGTATTATAAAGTGATTGTGCAACATTCCCATAAAACATTACAGTACCAAAGAGCAGTCTCAGTCCAAATCTAAGAACAAGGAGCTCAAATTGGAGAATAATATTTTGTGTGAGCCAAAATGGGTAGCTTTGGCACTTAGACCTAAATGGTGAAATATTGTGTGATTAAACATGCCCGTGATCACCACCACTATCAAGTATGACAAAATCTGAGAATTCAAAGAGAAGGATATTTATATAAATTATTGTTGCGTCCAGTAATATAAATTTGAACAGCTACAGTAAAAATCGGGGAGTGAAAAGCCAACAAGCAAGGTATGCTTTGAGAATAATACCCATAGAGGTTGGTTTTGTTTTGGCTTTTAGCGAGGGAATTGGGGCAATCAGTAGATAGGTTTGTTTTTTCTGGAAATACTAAATGGGCAGTAAAGATCCTATCTATTTATTATAAATGTTGTTACCTCTTGAAATCCCTCATTAGACGTCTCCTGGCCGGGGTAGACATCGCTCATCTGCTAGATGGACACTTCAACAAACTAAAAGCAGAATTAAACCATTTTAAAATAATAAACTCTCACATACAAACGAGGAATGATTTAATAAGAAGTTTCGAGAAACTATTAATCAAATATTTAAGACTAAAAACAAAAACAAAATGTAGGCAATGATTAATTCTAGACAAGTATAAAGAACCTTCAAAGACAAATCATAAAAAAATGGAGAAATCTTTAATGCTTACTATTTGTTGAGTTTTCTTCAAGAAACAATCATTAATTATGAAGGATTATAAATATCAAATTTTCATCAAATAAAAATATATTTTCCTATTAAATAAGCGAGATTATTTAAATCTTCCAAATAGAAGTATAAAACTACAAAATCTATTTCTGAGTGCAACCTCTAACATAATCATGGAACATTGATAAAGATAGAATAGAATGGTAGCTCGCTAGAGTGAAATACAAATAGACATAGTCGTGGTTGAGATGTGAACTAATGAACTTTGAAGGTATACTAATATTACACGTCTTGTATTAGGAAAATTTTCTGGGGTTGAGATGTGAACTACCGAAATTGAAAAATTGCAGTCCCATTGAAGGTGTACTAATTACACTTGCATTCAGTTGTTAAACTAACAAAATAGGCTATTGGTTAAAATAAACTATTTACGTGACAGCTAGTTATAAATGGATGGATATCTGTGACTGAAATTTTCAAGTTTTCGTCTACACATCAATGCATGATAGGAAAGAAACTGCCAGGTATATCTATCTCTTTTAAAAACACATAAGTCTAGCTGTAAATTGCCTACTCCTCCAACGCAGATGAGCAGAGCCCTGCGTTTGTGGAGTTCGCGATAATTCGCGAATGTTAGATATGGCATTTTTTTCTTTCTGATGTTATCATTTCAGGTTACCCTGATTGCAAATATATGCTCAGAATTGTTGCGATAATTCGCGAAATCGGCGTTTTAGCGTGATATTCGCGATTTTAAATTATGTCCGCGATTTTCGGCATTCGCGCTAATATTTTGGGATATTGAAAAATAAATATTGAAAGTTTTGATGGAAGAGAGTGATGGCATCGAAAGTTTAAAAATTGAGAATGTGCTGCTAGGGCTGAAGACAGACAGTATGTTCAGTGACTTCGCAACAAAGTGTTTGCAAGCGTTGTGGCTGCCGATTTCAAATGTAGATTCAGAACGATATTTTTCTAGTTGTAGTTTAGTAATAACAAACCGCAGAACTACAATGAAAGTGGATAACATTGTTACCAGCTGCATGTTGCAGTTTGGTGATGTTGAGTAGTTATTTTGTATTTTTCTAGCCTAAATTGAGATTTAAAAATATAGTCACAATTTTTGTGAAGTAACAAGATGATTTTTGTGTAATATTTTGTCTTTGTGACTTGTACATACTTTTCCCGGACCAGCTGCCGCTAAATCTTACTTTTTTAATAAGTTGACAGCACATTTTTTTGCGGACTAGTGTTTTTTACCGTTTTGTCCAAACAAAATGTAATTTTTGGTTTTCACTTCAATATGTTTAGTTTACCTGTTTCAAACATTGTCCTGGAAGTCTAGTTTTAACCCAACAAAGTCACCTTAATCACGAAAGTTTGGTAAAAACCACTTTTTTAACGCTTTTGTCTTAATTCGATAATTTCGTCGCAAAAATAGGATTTTTGTAATTCACCGCTTATTCACCGCTTTTGGGAAACTTAAAAACTAAATTGGGCTTTTTTATTCACCATAAAAGCAGGGCTCTGCAGATGAGTTATATCTAGGTGACCCAAGTTAAAAAGGTCAAAAACATACGAATAACATCCCTCTACCTACGTACTTCAGCTGAATTGAAGTTTAGTGTCATATTTTGATTTGTGATTTAATGTTCTAATTCTAACAGGACTTTAAAAAAAATATATAATTAGATGCTTCTAAAACTTATTTGAAATGCACTTTTCGCGGCATATTTTAATGGTCACCCATATATTTTTTTGGATTAAATCCCTTTTGAATCTATTTCAAATAAATTATCTTCTACATTTTTTTTCTTTAAATTTGGATGTGCCTATAAGTTATTCAACGTGGTAATCGTCCATTATTTTTCTTTAAATTTGGATGCGCTTAGACGCTATTCCGTGTGGTTAACACTTAAAAAAATAATTAAATTCTCTAGAAGCTATTTAAAGTGGTTTTTCCTGGGCAAATTTTGAACATTTTATGCTTCAAAAAGTAATTTGAATTTGGTTTTAAATTGTATCATATCTTATGATATCAAAGGAAAATAAAAACATTTTTAAGTTGGGACAGATTTTAACAGCAGTTAGTGATTTCTCTAATTAAATCCCTCAGTTTCACCACCACCAACAATTTCATCATTATTTAGGAGAGAATATTGATTTCTGTCAATAAAACAGTTTTAAAAAAACATTCAAGAGCCATTCACTAT
This sequence comes from Timema californicum, assembly GCA_902141385.1. Lineage (NCBI taxonomy): Eukaryota > Metazoa > Arthropoda > Insecta > Phasmatodea > Timematidae > Timema > Timema californicum. Next base: position 93,414 of record CABFOW010001727.1, read on the forward strand.
ATACAAACTTTTGATCACATTTAAAAACACCACCTTATATTTAGAGATTATTCTATACATATCCAGTTGTTCAAAGAATTTAATTTCTGTGATAGATTTATTACACGGATCAGAATTATAGGTAGGTAATTTTTTAAACATTGGTGACGTAGTTTCTTAGTCACCATTATCACCAACTGTTTACAGCCTGAGCTATGTAAATTTAATAAAATGCCTCCATATTCCTCTTTCCTTCCATCATTCATCCTACTTTAAATGCTTTCATCCTTCACCTCTTACTTGTACCCTTTTATTTGCTCCTCAAATCTCTTTCTTGGTCTCCCTTGCCGTCTTTATCCTATAATATGTTTCATTTTTATCATTGTCTTTGGTATTACCTCAGTTTCCATCCTCATAACATATCCACTTGCTTATTCCACTATCTCATGTACTGCTTTTACCCCCATTCCTGCCCAGACTTTATTCCTAATCCTGCTTTTTTCTTGGGAAAGCTATCATGTTCTTCACAAACTTCATTCCCAACACCCTCCTCCTGTCTCACTTATATCCATTGTTCATATTTCTGCTGAATGTACGTCTGTGGGTACAAAGTACGCCCTATACATAGCTTCCTTACATTTCTACTTCAAGGGCACTTCTTTAACACATTTATAAAACAGCTCCTCCTTCTACTTCTACCCTTTTCTTTAGATCCTCTCTACTCTTACTCTTCACCTCAATCACACTTCCAAGATACTTTACACTCTCTAAACTTCTCCGCTCTACTAGGCTTTATCTTTTTCCGTGTTATTTCCATAATTTCATTCTTATCCGTGCTAAATTTCACTCCATATTCTTTCGCTTCCTCATTCCATTCCTTCCTCTATCTTCTCCACACAAAACATCAATTTTCAGCAAACATGCCTTTTATTCTTTCCTATTTTATTCACTACTATTTCCATTACCTACCATTAATACGCACTCTTTGCTTTAATTACATATCCTCTTTCCACTCCAGCCTCCTTCAACGCCTTTCAGACTTTATTTATGTCAACATTATCATATGCCTTCTCCACATCCAATACTATTACCAAATTCCTTCACAAATTCAAATATTATTTCTATCACCTGTCTTATAGCAAAGATCCGGTTTCTATTTCTTAAATTCATGCTGTTCCTCTCTCCACCTTTCTTCCGTTTTTATTATTCTATTTCCATTATCTTCTAATATATTTTTGTAGTGGCACATCAGCATTATTCCCTTTAATCCTTACACCTTTACATATATAATTTCTTAATTATTGGTCCTATAAATCCAGTCTAGGTGTACAAACGGGGATGTGAAGCTTAATACAGGGAGATTACCAAGTCGGCCCCACACGGTCTCTCCTTCTCGATCTTGATTTCATCACGGTGTGGTGTGCCCGGCGCTTGAACAACCAGATGGAGATTGAGTTGATCCTTAGCTGAAGCCAGGTCAGGTGCAGACGAAAGACAGAAGACGGGTCAGGGTCAAAACCAACAAGGTTGTAGCATCGTTTGGCCAGCTTGGTAGGTTGTGGGAGCAAGAGTTGGAGACGATGAACTAAGTCATCGTCAGGGCCCGTAAACTCAGTTAAGGAACGTTACCACCACAAGACGGTGGAGCACTGTCTTCAAGAAAGTCAAGCAGCTTGATGCTCAAGGATGAGAGTGAAGGTGTAAAGGTAACATAAGAACCGTTTAAGAAAAACTGGTTGGAGGTTAAGAGAAAATGGAAGAAGACACCATGGTGGAACAACAAAGTGAAGAGAGCAGTTGTGGAAAAAAACAAAGAATTCATAAAGAGTTTTAAGAATAAGAATGAGGAAACAGAGGAGTAGTATGGTGAAAAGATTATAAGAGCGAAGCATGTGGTACAGGAAGCTTTGTATCAAAAAATGGACAGAGATGCTAGAAAGAGATGTGGAAGGAAGTTGTTATATAATCAGGTAAGAAACAGGAGTAGAGATAAAAAACAAAGTTAGAACGATGTATGAAGAAGGAAGGAAGAAAGGAGAAGATAAAAAGGAACTAATGAGGGGGTTATTAAAAGAGGGGGATTAGAGTGAAGCAAAGGAGTATGACAATTTAATAGAAGAGGAGGGAGTGGTTCCCCCATGGGAGGATTCATTAAAGAGAATAGAAGGAGGAATAAACACCAGGTGGGGGCAAACTGTGGAAATGATAAGAGCTGCAGAATAAGCGGGAATAAAATGGTTAAACAGGGTACCAGCAGTTTCTTAGATAATTTGTATGCATGGCGACAAGTGATCAGACATTCTATAATGGTCATGAGATCATCCACCACTCAGAACTATGGTGGCCATTTAGTCAGTTTGGCTTGATTGCAGGCCGACACTTCAGAGCTTTTTTAATTATTGATAATATCTATCAACATTTCATGAGCTGACATATGAATAGGTGAACATAAATATAGCTACTTTTCTAGATGCAAAATAAATTTATTAGTAATAAAAATTGTGTTTTCTAGTGTGAAATTCACTACATGGTGTCTATTCAACTTGATCAATGAAATTCTCGACTTTTTCCCTGATTTCCCCGGGTCAGCTCATAAAATTCCCGTCTCAAAAGTATGTCAACCCTTCTGTCCCCCCCCCCCCCCCCCCCCCCCCCCTCCCCCCCCNCGGTTTTTGTTAATCTTTTTATGAATAATAAGTCTTAAATTTAAATAAACAATTTTTTTTATTAATAATCTCTAGTAATTAGAAAAATTATAAAATATATTACACAGCTACTAACAAAAAAGGGCAGTTTGTATCACATTGTAATTTATTGGTTTAATAACTATTTTATTTAATATTTTGAGTAGAGCAATATTTTTCCGGATTTTTTTAATTTACAAAATTCCTGACTTATTCCAGTTTTTCCCCTGACCCCTTCAAATTCCCGTTTTTCCCAATCTTCCTGGATGGCAGATACCCTGTTACAACTGTTGCATCAGTTTCTAACTGAAACAAAACAATGGTTTAACTGGACGTTGAAGTTTCACACTAAAACAATTTTTATTAGATTCATTTTTGAAGTTTTCAATAACATTTTTAGTATTAAAAGTAAAAATATTTGCTTTTATTAAAATATTATAATTGTTATTAATACAATGTAGCATTGTGCTGACATTTTTTAACTAATACTATATTATTATATAACATATTTAATAATTGATACTTTGAATAACTAACCAAATAACACTAATCGTAACTATCCGGCCTGGTTTTCGGTGTTAACAAGTACATTTTTAAATGAACAAACCGGTACATATCCATCATAGAATATTTACTGAATTTAAAATGTAATCCATTTGATGCTCTATTTTCACGTGGTGGTGTTATTTTGTAACCAACAATTTTCAAAATAAAGTACTTTATAGAGGCAATTTTAAAAACGTACTTCTTGTTTAATCTTTGCTGTCCTCCGTATTATACATCACAATCAAAAAATGAGCAGATTCTATTAAAACTAAGTTAAATGTTTTGTGAATTTAAAAAAAAAAAGTAGGAAACCACAAACTGAAAATGATTTACACTCTTGATTCCGTATTATCCTGCTTTTTCGTTATCCTGTCCGGTATGCCGCCATTTTAGGCCGGATAGTCATGGATTTTAACAAGATTGAAAGTTACTTTTTGTCCCAATAAAGTGTAAAGATGTTGACTTTGAAGAACAATCACCAGACATGAAATTCACAGAAACGACAATATTTTAAAATGTGAAACAAGCTTCATTAATTTAGTTTAGTTGAATACGTCAAACTGTAGCAACTGTTGCTGGAGTGGTGTTATAGTAGCAACAATTGCAAGTAATGGCGTAATAAATCATTCAAACTTTCAAATAGTCAGGGGTGTAGTCCCAAATTTAACAGTGCTGGATATATTCACTTGTGGTGTTGGGGTCTGTCTGTTTTTAATTATGGTTTAAATGAACATCTACAAGGGATGTGTGAAGTCCAGTTCAATTCGGAGTGAACTCAAACCAAATATATGACATATTCTCGAAGCCAATTAGAAAATTGAATATTTTTTGTTGGTTGTTTAATGCTTGAAAGAATATTATAATGTGGTTATTTATATTACTTTATAAACTATACTTAGTCGGAAAATGTTTTATTGCATAATTGTTTCCATTATTTTGTTTCAATCCGATAAATCAAACTATATTTACAAGATGCAATTCATTTAATTAAGATTTTTTTTCCATATCAATATTATATGTAATGTACAAAGCAGCTCATAACGACATTAAATGAACATAAAATGAGTATTTTAGCCGTAAATATTTCTAATGGCGAATCTTCGAAGCAAGATTTTTTTTTTAAGCCAAACCGAAGCTGAAGAATGTATCGAAGTCAAGTCAAAGTTTCGAAGCTTCAAACACATTTATTATCTATTGTAACTTTCAATTACCATTAAATGAAAAGACAACTTCCGTACATCCGCATTTAAAAACAAACAAGTCTAATTTCAGTAGAAAGTTATATTTTACGCCGATAATCAGCCGGAGCTCGGCTCCATTCTCGAAACGTGCCAGAGCGTTGCTCCATTCCAGTTGCGTTACACCAATGAGAATAATACAAATAGTTTATCTTCAGCAGAATCGAGTAAAACAAAGACTGCACTATAGCAGCGTGGCTAGCTTTGTATCATGGTGTATCCCGGAAATTTCATAATTATGTGTTCTGTATTGTTTTAAATTGTGAAATTTGAGGCCTACAGTTTTCTGGTAAGTGTGTAGGCTTAGGCTTTCTATCTTCCTTTCAATGTTTAATTTACTACAACAGTCTGGCACCACTTTGCCTCTGTATTAAAGAGATAGATGTTGATGTTAAGTGACCGCTAGCATTTTTAAAAATGTGTTCACTGTAATAAACAAAAACATCATAGCTTGTCATGAAAAACTGAAAAAAATAAGAAAAATTTCTGGAAAACCCGAAAAACTACGGTGATTCTATAATAGAATTTTTGTAGACATGTTTATTTTTATTTAAAAAAATAAACATTGGTTATTTTACAGTATTGTACATTTAATCTTTCAAATGATTGTAACAGAGAGATATATGCTTAAATTAAATCATAAATCAATCATGTTTTGATTGTTCTTTAAACTCCATTGGAGTTTTAAATACACATTTGTTTATATTAAAACTTCCAAAACAATGTTATAAATAAACTAGTTAAAATATGTTTATCTACGTAAAAACCCAAAATAAGCTCTAACAAAAAAAAATCCAGGTGACCACACTTAAATATCCAGTTCCTACTTTATTTTAAAAAATAATAAATAGTAATTTATAAAGTAAACAAAAATTAAATACATAGGAGCTTAATAATAAGATAAGTTTATTTATTTATTAGTTAATTAATGAGTAAGGTATGGTTTGATTGGAACATCTCTAAAATGTCTTCCACGCACAAAATGCTTGATGTGTTAAGTTAGTTAAACCTAACCTCCTTACCCTTTCACACCAATATCTCCTCGTAACCCCCACCTAATAATACAAATGTCATCTATCTACCCCAAACAATGTTCAGCCCACCGTGCCTGGCGCAACCCAAGGATAGACGACAAAACAGCTATCAAACTTGGTATGAGCGGTTTTGTATTTGAAGGTGTGAATCGAATATTTGGCCTCACATTGTTGGTACACCCCAAGCAACAACGGTCACTAGGAAGAGCTGTGCCACGAGGTCGAACGGAACTCCACAAAGTCTATAAAGCCGTCGTTGTTGATGTCGCTGTTACCCAGGATTCGGTCCACAATATTGGCGAGTGTCTCGTCACTCTCTACACTCACCTGCTCGCCCTCACCTGGTTCTGGAACACTATTAATTCGTTAAACACCATCAACGCACAACAGTATTTCCGAGAGTCCCGCATCCCATACTATTTCTTCAATTCTAAGAAGAAAAGTATTTTACTATTTAAAAGTTTCTAAAAACAGGGTGCATCTTAGAATTACAGTACTTTTTCGGCCAATGCTCTCGACGACTAAGAAGAAAATATAAAACAAGATTATGAAGAAGGTTCAGAAGGAAGAGATGAATAATATATCTTCTCATAAATAAGGTTGTAAGTAAAGTGAATTCTGTAATCAAAATATTTCTTAGATAAAAAAGGGTATTTTAACGTTTTATTTTTATTTATGTTCTTAGAATCAAAGCTTTTTTTTCCGTCAGTAGTACTGAAAAATTAAGGTGTGTCTTACAATGTGTATCTTATATCTCTATACGGAAAACCTCTTTTTGCTGTATGAGGTAATTGTATTATATTTGTAAGAAGGTACAGGAAAGGTGGATAGAAACATATATATAAGGAACTAACACAATATGACGTTTACAATGAAAAGAAGAGCACAGTTCAATATGTTATAATATGTTTTACATGAACCTATCTATGTGTCCTATCATTCATAACAATTTTCCATTTTCTCCCTTTTGTGTTTTGTTTTTGGGTATTCGATTTTAGGAAGTCGCGTGTGCATTTCACAATCCTCTCTGATGAGTTCCGATAGAATGAAACCTAGGTCGGGGGATTGGGCGGTGACGATCGATTTTCTTTAAGAGGCAACCATTACCTCTTTGTACAATGGCAGCAATGAAAAGTGAGAAATGTGTTCTTCTTTTCATTGTAAAAGCCATATTGTGTTTTCCCCTTTTATATATTTCAATCCACCTTTCCTGTACCTTCTTCCAAATATAATGCAATGTGTACATTATAATGGCGTAGCCTTTGAATTGAAGAAATACAGTATTACTTTTTCAAAGGATGATAACAAATATCAAATTATTACTAAGAAAAACATTTTAAATACTTAGTAAGTAATGGTTAGATAAAAAAATTATATTGACAAAAACCAAAGCAACAATAAATAAGCATGTTCCCGACACCACATGCCAACATACTGTACCTAATTAGCACTTTAAAAGATTGAATTAGCTTATTGGGATCAAGAAAGGTTGGTATTAGGTATGTGAGAAGAACACTTTTACAACTTGAAGCCAACTCAAATCATATTTATGAAATATTCTTGAAGCTGTCTCATCTTTATCACCATCATCATAATTACCTGTTTCCGGTTTGTGGCTGGGTTCATTTGGTTTGAAGTTATTTTAAAGTTATGATATTTTTGGTTGATTGTTTTTATTCCTTAAAAAAATATTATATTGTGTCCAGTTACGGTACTATCAAAAGGTGTAATTCAATTACTTTAGATTCTTTCATATGGATATTAATTTGGAATTTATTTAACACCTAAAAATAGCATTAATTTAACATAAAATGAATATTTTGACCTGTCAATATTTCAATTGACAAATCTTCATAACAATTATTGTCAAAGAAGCAATATTTTTTTTTTCAAAACAAATTTGAAGTTTTTAAACTTCTCACACCTATAGATGTGAAAAAAGTATCAATATTAATATTTTACTTTCAATAATAGTATTATTTTACCCAATACTTTTACTGTTATTAGTACTCACACTACAGTATCGAAAGAAACAACTTTTTTGTTAATGTCACTCATGCTAGGACTAAATGTTTACCATGGTGGACTGTGGAGTGAGTACAAATTACACTATTTCTCAATTCTCACTCATTTTATGCGACTCTATAACATTCAATCTCTTTCAGATCATCATAAATCATAGCTGTTCTTTCCTCTTTGTTTATCAATACAGTCGCCTGATTGGCCGAGTGGCGACCCCTTTATCAATGAGCACGGCCATCGCAAACTAAACAAAAGCTTTTGTAGGGCTCAATGAACTTGGCTAACTCAAGGGTGCCCCAAACAGATGAAGAATAAAAGTTTATGTGCGCTTTGATACCAATACTTTTCTTTCAATACTAGTATGGTATCAATATTTTTCTTCTGATACTTTTAATGAGTACAGTATCGATACTTTTCTTTCAGTACCACATCCATACTCACACATCCTAAAGAGTAGCGACCATAGTAAAATCTTTCCTCGTTATGTCCAAGTCTTTTAGAGTTGTGTATTCATTGGGTACGTGGGAGGGAGAATACTTGCAAACTAACAAGAGGAGGTATACCTGATCAGTGCCTGGGCGCGGCTGTGTTAGCGGCTGCTTTCTGCTGGGCCCTCACAAACTCTGGGTAGTCGATATAGCCGTCATTGTTGCCATCATCCATATTGAGGATCGGATCAATGAGCTGGAGTAGTTCTTCGTCTGTGAATATCTTCTCTCCCTGGGGTGTGGGATTGTTTGGGTCTTGGTGACCTTGTTCTAGCATGACAGACACACATGACAACACATGACAACACAAACTCACAACAAATACCATCAAGAGTCAGCCTTTACATTCAATTAATACAAATTCATTCACACATCCCCAGCTTTAAAGCCATGTCAAGACAAGTTGTCACATAACTACATTCAAGAAAAGCTGTCACATAACTACATTCAAGAAAAGCTGTCACATAACTACATTCAAGACAAGTTGTCACATAACTATATTCAAGAAAAGCTGTCACATAACTACATTCAAGACAAGTTGTCACATAACTACATTCAAGACAAGTTGTCACATAACTACATTCAAGACAAGTTGTCACATAACTACATTCAAGAAAAGTTGTCACATAACTACATTCAAGAAAAGTTGTCACATAACTACATTCAAGACAAGTTGTCACATAACTACATTCAAGACAAGTTGTCACATTACCAGGATACAGCACCAATTATAAAAATTGTTGGCTAACCACGTTCAGTAAAGTTTTTACAATAGTATCTCACTTCATTACCCTCAAGAACAATAATGAAAATACCAAATATGTTATTTAAATTGTGTTAAGATTAAGTGAGCTATCACTGCCAGACAAGGCGAAATGTAAAAGAGAATACCAATGCTCGACGATTTTGGTTAAAATCGGGGCTGGGGTGGAGGGTCAATTACACTACAACCAAAAGAATTAAGGACATCGAAAGCGGCTGAAAGCTTGACCTTTAACAGTGAATAGGCTAGTTACACACCAATCTAAAAATATCAGCTGTTATGTACTAACCATAACAAACATTGACCCTGAAGAAAATAATATTCAATTAATAAATTAAAGACTCAACATCTTTAGCAAACCACATTGGGGG
>CABFOW010001727.1:102598-129218 GCA_902141385.1 Timema californicum
GCTGGCTAATATCTGTTTAAATGATGTCTATAGGCTATTTCCAGAGGAAAAGCACTTTGATGAAAAATACGAATACCAACTATTTGTGTACTATGTACTACCGATGAAGATTAAGCTACTGTACATGGGCTGAGCTCACCGTGCCAGTGAATGAGAGATTTGATGAGTTCACTGCCGTCCAACTTGTTGTTGTTGTCGGCGTCGTGCATTTTGAAATAATGAAACTGCAACTCTTGTTCTGTCATTTTGCTGGTGTCCATTGGAACTTCCATGTGCTCTTGGATATGGCTGCGGACAATTCACCGCTCTTCGATTACATGAACTACTATATAGAGCTTTTATCAATTTTATATTACTTATAATTACCACATAGCTCTACTAATATAATATTTAGCACCACATCTTACTACCCGTTCGGGTTATACGCTTTAAGTACTGATTACGCTAATTGATTAGGAATTGGAAAGGTTGAATTAAAGGAAGTGAACCCGCATTTGCGTGAAGGGAGAGTGGAAAACCATTTAGGAAAAAACCACCCCCAGTTCACCCGACCGAGATTACGAACCTCGATCTCCCCGTCCTCGGCAGTCGAGCTCAACACGACAAGCGCGTTAGCCAACTACGCCACCGAGGCGGGTCATAGCTCTACTAGAAAACTTTCTTTTCACTTTATGAGGTAATTGTATTAGACTATACTTGGAGCTAAGGTACAGGAAAGATGGATAGTCACATGTAAATATAAGTTTCTATCCATCTTTCCTGTAACTTATAATGGCCATAGTTTGTTATCTAAACTCGCATAGTAATTATAGTGGTTAAAGTTAACTCATAATGATTATAAACACGAATAATTGCCTAATGGCTTGAAAACATTTAAAACGGTGAAGAAATACCGTATAATAATATAATGTCAGTGATAGGGAAAATACCGCAAGGGAGGCCAAGAAAGAGATGGGAGGAGCAGACAACAGAAAGTGTGTGTGAGTGAGAGGAGAAGAGATGGAAACAGATGAAGATGAGGATGTGATGAGGAAGGAAACCGACATGAAAGGCTAGTTAAGTTAGGCTTATATGGGGACAAACACACTTCTCTATTCCTAATTCACTTTTCATCATCATCATCATCATCATCATCAGTATCCATTCACTGGCTGGGTCTGTTTGGAGCATAAGTCTCCCCACAATCTCTCCTCCTCCACCTTGACCCAGTCCTCTCCTCCACATTTCTCTACACTCCCTTCAGCCACCTGTCCCTTGGTCTCCTTCACCCCCACTTCAATATCCAGCATCTTCTTTGGTATCTTCTCCTCTATTATCCTACACGGTATCTTCTCCTCTATTATCCTCACGGTATCCTCTCCTCTATTATCCTCACGGTATCTTCTCCTCTATTATCCTCGCGGTATCTTCTCCTCTATTATCCTCACGAAGCCATACTAACTTAATCGCGATATCTTTCTCCTGTTATGCGCTGGCCCCTCCTTAACTACTCCTCTCACCCCTTCACTTATCATTCTCTCCATTCCTGTCACTTCTACAGTTCTTCTTAGAGATCTCATTTCACAGACTTGTATTGTCTTCACCCTGCTCCTTTCCTACCCACGTTTCCGCTGTGTCTGTCAATATTGGTACATCGTACGTCCTGTGGACCACTCCTCTTCCCTTCCTTGAAATATCCCCGCTTCAAATTATACTTCTCACACTTCTGATGAAAGCTTCTTCTTGCCCTCCTTCTCCCACTGATTTATCTACTGTTTCTTTCATTTTCCTCTTCCAAACTCCCCGGGTATTTAAAGCATTCCATTATCTTCATATTGCTACGACAGGTCCAGACAGCCGGTAGTGGAAAAATATACGACTTGAAAACTTATCCGGGCAAGCTGGAAACAGTCATGGGTGTAAAAATTATCTTCATATTAAGAGACACACTAATGATGAATCAGTTTCTCCGAGAATTTAAAAACAATGTGTAACTGTGTGGGTGAGTGAAAAGAAGTGCAAGAGTGAATGAAGAAGGGAAGAAATAAAGAGGGGAGTGTGTTTGTTCCTGTTTCTACTTTAGAGTAGATAAAAATCCCATAAGCAAACAATTTTACCAAGACATTAACTTAATTTACTGCGTACAAGGGAAGTCATAATATTGTTGGGTATTTTAATATCATAATTATATACTCACTCTTTCTCCTGCATTACATTAGCTGCGTTAAGAATCTGTTGACCTTGGGGGTGATGGGCGTGATGTGCCTGAAACAAAGTGGCGTCCACAAATCAAGCTAAAATGTGTGATTTAAAATAAAATAAAATACAGATCTAATATTCTCTAAATTCATCGCAAATTTAAAAACAAAGGGTCATAAGGTAGAAATTATCTAAATGTCGGGAAAGGGAAAGCAAAACGACTTTGAATAAGACTTATTTTAGATACGGAGAAAAACATTTCAGAGTGAGCTGTTTGCGTCGAGACACGTCGACAACGATGTGGCGATATAAGTATCTACCTGTTGGTGCTGAAGTGGCAAGTGTTGTTGTTGTTGAACTGGTACTTGTTGCTGAACAGGCACGTGTTGTTGTTGAACTGGAACATGTTGTTGCTGAACTGGCACATGTTGTTGCTGAACAGGCACCTGTTGCTGAATAGGTACTTGTTGCTGAATAGGTACTTGTTGCTGAACTGGCACGTGTTGTTGCTGAACAAAATGAAAAAGTCATAAGAGTAAGTGTTGTGTTGTGTTAAGTTGACAAGATTGTTTTATAAATATACGTCCCAGTCGAGAAAAATTAACTCTATGAATGTTAGATATTCTCTAGTGTAGAGTTTGTAGAGCTGAATTATATTGAAGATTGTTATGATAGTCTCAGCTCCAGTTGTAGTTATGAAATACCTATTTATTTTAATATTAATCTTAGAAAATCTCATTTTTTGAGATTTCTGAGAAGCAGGATCGGCGTGATAAAATTACAACATGAGAAATGAAAGGAATAATAAAGGAAGAGCAGGCACAGGACAAGATAGAGAAGGTGGTATGAGTATGTGAGGAGAATGGAGAGGGAAAGGAAGTCCAGGACAGGAGAGAGAAGGTACTACTAAGGTGGTATAAGCATGTGAGGAGAATGGAGAGGGAAAGGAAGTCCAGGACAGGAGAGAGAAGGTACTACTAAGGTGGTATAAGCATGTGAGGAGAATGGAGAGGGAAAGGAAGTCCAGGACAGGAGAGAGAAGGTACTACTAAGGTGGTATGAGCATGTGAGGAGAATGGAGAGGGAAAGGAAGTCCAGGGCAGGAGAGAGAAGGTACTACTAAGGTGGTATGGTCATGTGAGGAGAATGGAGAGGGAAAGGAAGTCCAGGACAGGAGAGAGAAGGTACTACTAAGGTGGTATAAGCATGTGAGGAGAATGGAGAGGGAAAGGAAGTACAGGGCAGGAGAGAGAAGGTACTACTAAGGTGGTATGGACATGTGAGGAGAATGGAGAGGGAAAGGAAGTCCAGGACAGGAGAGAGAAGGTACTACTAAGGTGGTATGAGCATGTGAGGAGAATGGAGAGGGAAAGGAAGTACAGGGCAGGAGAGAGAAGGTACTACTAAGGTGGTATGGTCATGTGAGGAGAATGGAGAGGGAAAGGAAGTCCAGGACAGGAGAGAGAAGGTACTACTAAGGTGGTATGAGCATGTGAGGAGAATGGAGAGGGAAAGGAAGTACAGGGCAGGAGAGAGAAGGTACTACTAAGGTGGTATGAGCATGTGAGGAGAATGGAGAGGGAAAGGAAGTCCAGGGCAGGAGAGAGAAGGTACTACTAAGGTGGTATGGTCATGTGAGGAGAATGGAGAGGGAAAGGAAGTCCAGGACAGGAGAGAGAAGGTACTACTAAGGTGGTATGGGCATGTGAGGAGAATGGAGAGGGAAAGGAAGTCCAGGACAGGAGAGAGAAGGTACTACTAAGGTGGTATGAGCATGTGAGAGGAATAGAGAAAGAAAGGAAGTCCAGGGCAGGAAAGAGAAGGTACTACTAAGATGGTATGAGCATGTGAGAGGAATGGAGAGGGAAAGGAAGTCCAGGAGGATGTTGGATATGGAGGTCGAGAGGAGGATCAAGGGACAGATGGCTGAAGGGAGTGAGGAGGAGTGTGGAGGAGAGGACTGGACCAAGGAGGAGGGAGAGAGGTGATAAGAGGAAAGGAGGAGGTGAAGAGGCTTATGTTTCAAACGGACCCAGCCGGCGGCCGGAACCTGCTCATGACGACAATGACGATGATGAATCTCAGAAAATGACAACTTATGTGGTCATGTTCCGAGCTATCAACTATTGTTGAAATGTCTTTTAATTTGATACAGGTATGCTAAGGGCACTCGCAGGATTTTTTCCTAGGGTGAGCAAGGCGAGAGGTCTGGGGGGCTATAGAAGTTCAGGGGGAGGAGGGAAGGGATGTTCCGGAAAAAAAAAATTAAATTGAAGCCTCAAAAGACGCATTTAAGGCAGTCCTTGTCTTTTGAAAATAAGATATAATATAAGAAAAATGTTTCAAACTTCTAATATTTTAAATTCAACCTCAGAATCTCAGGGGGTGCAAATGCCCCCCTTACCCCTGAGGGCCCCCCCTGGGTGTACATGATTTGAGTATTGTATGAAGCTTACCTGAACTTGCTGAACTGGAACTTGTTGGTGTCCGGGTACTTGTTGAGGCTATATAAAACACAGAAATAAAATTTTACAAAATATTCTAATGTGTATTATTTCCTCCCAATATACTAACAACCATATTTTGTAAACCTCAAATACCGGTGTCAAAGAAAAAACACTTTTGAATAATTCAGTGAGTTCAAAATAATTTCTAGGTAGTAGTTACTTTACGAATCTCTAATTTTTCAATACTCGCCTGCTGGTACTGTTGTGGTGGTACACCTGGTGCAACCCTCTGGGAAGACACGCTGAAAACCAAAATCAGCACTGCTGCCAATCGCTGCAGCAACATATTGCTAAACAAAGGAAATTAATAGACCCCTATAAGATTATATGTCTTTCCAGATATGGCCGCATGGTCTGAAGTATCACTCTGATAATAGAATAGACTGTCGATGAAAGGGAGATCGGGTTTAAACCTGGTCGTGTGTACTAAGGGTGGTTTTTACTAGATGGTTTTCCACTCTACCTTCATACAAATGCAGGTAAACTTCCTAATTAATAACACATAATTAGTATATAGGGCCTAGGAGTATAATCCAAACCGGTAGTAATACACAGCGCTAAAACAAACCATTTCAAATTAGGTTTTTAATCTGCTAATACTATCTTTGTTATTTATTTTTTCCTGCAGTTATTTTTTGTAGCATGAATCAAGTGTTTCTGCTTTCCAATAGTGTCATGAACATACTAATTCCTAAGGCTAGTGTGTCTAAAACCGCTTCCACTACTACATATCCTTCAGTATCGGCAGTGTTAGCATACTTAATTAACATACTTCCTATGTTAGGCTACATTATAGATATTCTCTTGCAGACTTAGTGAAACCAACCCACCCTATTTGATCTGTAGTTTACCAATCAATAAAATTGGATATATTCTAGCCATATGTTTATCTCTGAGAGTGTTGTGAAATATTTTGACTACGTTAGGGAAAATTAAATTTGCTAGTTTTTTTTTTTAACAGTTTGGGTTATGCTTGGTGTTATTATTTAAAAAAAAATTGAATCAACAGTACAGATTCTTAACTACACTAATCACTATATACCACCACCAACCTTATTTTCCTGTGAAAATCTCTGTACGCTTTATTTGCCTTGGTTCTTAAAAAAACTTTGATAGTGCAGGTGATCAAATGAATTAATAAAACCCTATATTTAAAATTAAAGAAGTATTAAATACAACTCCCTTGATCCCAAATGGTGTCTCTTGGTATATTCTATCCTATAAATGTGAACATTTAAGTGTAAATATGTGGTCTACTTTCAATATCCATATGGGTTTATCAAATCAAATGAGTATCGTTGAGCTGGCCAATAATAAATTAAAACTATTTAATCGAGATTACAATCTAAACTGATACATATCCATTATACCTACCTTGTAGTTTTCATTTGTATTAATATTTTATTATGTGTGATTAATGAGCAAATATCATTGATTACTTAATTTTAAAAATATCACACTTGCATCCACGTGTGCGACAGTCATTTGTTATTGTTATTAATTCATCAGCGAGTTCTAGTTCACGGTTTGTCACATACAGCACGTACCAAATTAAAAATACCATGGATAACCGAATCATGGTTAAAAATTAATTATAAGAAGTTTACATGTATGATGCACTTGCGGTGACATTGCTGCTGAGCATGAACTAAAAAAGAGGGCGAATGAATTCTATGTTGGTTAACTAGACATAATACTGAAAGACTGCATTTTAATTTATGCTACAATAGATTTCCTGAAATTTTACATTTCACGTGCTTCTTCATTCCACCGTAATGCAGTTCATAATGTAGGACCATGTTTAAATCTGTTATGTGTTAAAGTATGGTTGCTATGATTTAGTGTAAGCAGATTGTGGTTTTTATTTAAATGACTACCATTTTGTTCCTTCTATAATGCAAGTGAATAGTTAAATTATTGTTAATTCATTCAAATTGTTACGCAGCACACTACACTTTTGTTTTCAGTGAAATCATGCAACAAAACATTGTATTGAACGGTGCAAGGGGGGAATCTACGACTGTTTAGAATATAGTTGTCACAAAATAACCCCAATTATTATAATATGGCAGTATATCAAACTGAAACCAAAAAGGCATGCTCTAATGCTCCCTGAAGGGGATATTACATATTATTAGTAACATTATTACATATTATTAGTAACATTAGGGGTTAAGGGGGGGTAAGAAATTTGAGAAACTGAATAAGGGTTTTTAGAGTTACGTGTGGAGACACTACTCTATGGGGGGCTGGATGAGAGCCTCCCAAACCACTGTTGTCATATCTCGCTTATCCTAACAGGGCTTTGGGGCGTCGATGGCATCCACCAGGGTCGATGACGTAGTTCCCAAGTCCCTGGCTAAGAAGATTGGTGGCACCGGGAAGTCTAGCGAAGAAAGACTGCGCCAGTCCCCGGAAGTGGTACTTGATGGTAGGTATATCCAGGCCGTGGTGCAGAGTCTCATTCCGGACATACCAAGGTGCGCCCACAATGATCTTCAGACACACGCTCTGGAATGTCTGCATCCTTCTCATATACGTGTCCGCCAGTTGGCCCCAAGCGGGACACACATAGTCGAGGATCGGTCTGAGCAGCTACTTGTACAGCGTCAGACCGTTCCTTGTTGACAGGGCGCTACGCCTGTTAAGCAGTGGGCCTAGGATTCCCAGCCTTTGCCTCGCCTATGTTGAGTCTCTCGTTGCAATGTAGTCTCCAGGTCAGTTTGGTGTCCAGCGTAAGTCCCAGGTACTTAACACTGTCCGCCCACCTGATCTGTTCTCCGAACAGCCGGAGTGGGGCCAGCCTGTAGTACTTTCTTTTCCATGTGAAGAGCACTGTGGTGCCTTCGTGCCAAACACGGTCGAAGGCCTTTGCCACGTCGAGAAAGACAGCACCAGTCAGCCTGTTGATGTTGAAGTTCCTTGTGACCAGCTCCACGAGCTCGACAAGTTGGTGGGACGTAGCGTGTCCCGCCCGAAAGCCGAACTGCTCATCCACCAAGATGCCCACCTCACGAACATGTCGGGTCAGTCTCGTCAGTAGTAGTCTCTCGAACAACTTGCCCAGACAGTCGAGCAAGCTGATCGGTCGGTAGGATAAAGCTAGGGCCGAGTCCTTACCCGGTTTATGGAAGCAGAGGACGTTGGCGTGCTTCCAGAGCTTGGGGAAGTGATTCAGGAACAGGACGGCATTGGATAACTCCACGAGGAAGTCAATCGCCTCCAAGGGCAGCTTTCTGAGGACCACGTTATTGATACCGTCGGGTCCGGGGGCCTTGTTTAATCTTAGAGCGGCTATCGCCCGTGACATTTCTGCCACCTCCGTGGGTTCAGGTTCATCCAAGGGTCTGTACGAGACCGCACCGATGACCTGAGCCACGTGCGCAACGTGCACCGGGTCTGACGGGTTGTCAGTCGCTACAAATTGCGCCTCTAAGTGCTCAGCGAGAGCATCGGCCTTCTCCTTGTCGGAGTTGGCCACCCCGTTGCGACCCACAATAGGCGGCCTTGGTGCGGGGACCCGCATCAAGTTCCTCGTCATTTGCCACAGGGACCTGTCCTGCACGCACAGGCTCTCAATCTTGTCCTCCCAGACACTGTTCCGGTATTCTCGGACCATCTCCCGAACCGCATGGACTTTGCGGCTCCAGTTGGCCTTGTCTACCGGGTCCCTCGAGACTTGCCAAGCCTTCCTCAGCCGATTTTTCTCCCGGACGTGCCTGAGGATAGAATCGGGCAAAGAAGCCTGTGGCGTCCTCTTAGGACGGTGCCTAGGCGTCGAAGCTTCGAGCGACCCCTTGATGGCGGAAGTTATGAGCTCCGCACCATGATCGATTTCCGCCGCTGTTCGAAAGGTAGGGGTGGGTCCCAACCTCTCTCTCAACACATTTGCAAACCTGTCCCAGTCAGTGCGCTTTAGGTTGGGTTTTTCGGGGGGGTCTATGAAGGACACCGCGCGTCCCAGGTTCACAAGAACGGGGTTGTGATCCGAGTCTAGCTCAGCTAGAGACTTCAACACTAACCGCCTTCTGATCCCTCTGGAGACAACGAAGTCTAGGACGTCCGGGAGAATGCCGGGATTGTAAGGAAAATGGGTAGGGGTGGGGGGGCCGGAAGCCACCAGGCCATGTAGATCTATGGCGTCGCGGAGCAATCCGCCGCGAGCGCACATAATCCTAGAGCCCCATGAAGGGTGCTTAGCGTTGAAGTCACCACCGATTAAAACAGGCGTGGTACCTCGAATCAGCACCTCCATGTCAGCCCTCGTAGCCCGGTCGAACCGGCGGTCTGGAGGGAAGTAGATGGAAATGATGCGCACTGGACCAGTTGAAGTCACCAGTTGGATAGCCGATGCTTCCATGTGTTGGAGGGGAGGAAGTGATACGACGTGATGGTCAAGGCCCCTTCGGACCAGAACCGCCGTCCCACCCCATCCCACATCCCCCGCTCGGTCATTACGATGGCAGATAAACTCTGCTAACGAGAACCTCATTGCGGAGCGCAAGTGGGTTTCTCCCAGCAGCATTACATCGACACGATGCTTTGCCAGGAAACTTTCAAGCTCAGCCTTCTTCCCCGCGACTCCGTTGGCGTTCCAGAGTGCGACCGTGAGCTCCTTCAGCACTGGTGGTCCTCTATTCGGGTGCACTGCCATGAGAGACCAGGTAGAGGATGATATGCTCCATGACCAGGTGGCCACGGTTACTCCTCGGAGACTCCCGGACCTTCCTCAAGAGACTCGATGAAAAGTCCCATGGATCCAGTCCGGGAATGCCCTTGAGTAGCTCAATGCATTCTTTGAGCTTTGCTGTATCATCCTCAGGAGGGGGGGTTGTAGGGGTAACAAGGGTAGAAGTTGGGAGTGGTAGGAAAGGGTTAGTAGGGTGCAGGGTGGCAGGGGTGGAGGTGGGGGTTGGGGTTGGGATGGGTAGAGGAGCGGTCTCGGGCGGGCCCTCGACCAAAAGGGTAGAACCGGATGCAACCGGTTCGGGTTTGGCGGCTTTGGCAGGTGCCTCGGCCTGAGGTGGAGGGGTATCTCTCTTTGACAGCACACTGGCGAAAGATTGCACCAGTGGCTTTGGTGTTGGGGCTGGAGTCACTGTCGCCCTCCGTCCCGCAACGTGCCCCGAGGGCTTCTGGCCTTCACTTGGCCCATCCGTCCTCCCTTCTCGGGCCCCGGAAGCACGCACATTCCCTGCCGCCCGCAAGGACCTGTACGTGGGACAGCCCCGCCACGCCGAGGAGTGAGCTCCTGAGCAGTGCAGGCACTTCGGGGGAGATCGTCTCTCCTCCGGGCACCCGCCCCTCTCGTGGTCACCACCACAGAACCCACACCTAGGGTTAGCGCGGCAATCCCTCCGCACATGCCCAAACCGGAAACAGTTCTTGCACTGAACCGGGCCGCCTGGAGACTTGTACTTCTCCACCCTGACGCGGAGCCCGCACAGGACTGATATGGAGTACAGCCTTGCGGTGTGCTCCCCGGGTGTCAGAGAGACAACGAAGTTCGGCAACCGCTGCCTTTCTCCGGTCTTCTGATCCCGCTTCCATTGGGAGAGCATCTGCGTGATGGATTTCACAGGGAAACCCATCTCAACTAGCTCTTCCTGGATGTCGCCAGGGTTTGTCCGAGTCAGGAGTCCCTTCACCACGACCCTGACCAGTCGCTCCCTTCCAAGCTCGTAGGACCAATGCTGGATCCCCAAGCTCGGCAGGAACTTCTGGAGGGCGCGGTAATCTTCCTCCGACCCGCACTGGAGCCGCACTCGGTCTCCCGGCTGCCTGACCGCCTCCACAGGCCCGCGAACCTTGGACCGAATGGCCCTCGCCACCTTGGAGTAGTCCTCCACATCACACAAGATGATGGGAGGAATCTTCCCCTTAGCTCTGCCAGCTGGCCCAGAGCCACTAGTACCAGGCTGGGGTGAGGCACGGCTTGCGTTGTTACCCGTAGGTTTCCGCCGCTTCCCACCTTTACCCAGCGCTGGCGCACCCTGGCCCGGGCCACCACTGGCCTCGCTCTCATCACCAGAGCTGCCGCCTAAATGGTTAGGGTTGCCCCCCAGCAGCTTCCTGGTGTTGCCGGCCTTCCCCCTTCGGCGGGGTCTTACGGTCCGAAATCCTTCGGACTCATCATCCGACCCCTGGCTCGACTCCTCACGCATCAACGGGAGGTCTGGTCCTGAAGACAGTCCCTCCACGTCCACGGAGTCGCACGAGCTGTCAACACGCGCAATGCGTGTGACCCGGTCTTCCGAGTCCGAAGAAAATTCGGCCGGGCGTTTCTTGCCTACCGACACCCCTTGGCGAGAGATGTCGGAGTTGACGCGGGCTTGTGAGGCCCTTGCGGTGACGCTTGCGTCATTGCCGCTTACAGCGGTCTTTACCGGCGAAGGACGGCTAGGCTCCCCCTGGTCAGGGCTTCCGTTGGCACCGTTAGGTTTCCACCCATCGTGCTGGCGGGAGCTTTCGCCATCCTCCCCGATTTGCGGGCTGTCGGCCCTAAAAAGGGCCTCCAGCACTTTGTGGCCATCAGCGGCACGCTCACCTCCTGTAGTCGGAGGGGCCCCGCTGGGCTCGCCCGCATCGGCATTGCTGCCGACGCTTTGGAGGGGGCCGGCACTGTCCATCGAGCCGAGGCCCGAGGTTGCAGTACCGGAAGCCCCGGCAGATCCACCAGCGGCACGCGCACCTCCGGTAGTTGGAGGGGCCCCACTGGCTTCACCTTGGCCGACTGCGCCCACCTCGCCGGTAGTTGGCGAGGTCACGCTGGCCGTGATGTTGGCCCTAGAAAGGGCCGAATCATCCCCGGAAGGTGACTCCGGCCGGGTGTGAGAAGCGGCACGCTCACCTCCGGTAACTTGAGGGGCCCCGCTACCTTCACCCGCTTGGCTGTTCAGTGCGCCCACCACCCCTTTAAATTGGGTGGTCACGCCAGCCTTGTTGGCCCTAGAAAGGGCCGATTTGGTGGCCCTAGAAAGGGCCGATTCGTCACCCAAAGGCGACTCTCGCTTACCTCGGCCAGCGGCACGCTCGGCTCCGGGAATTGGAGCGGCCCCGCTGGCTTCGGCAGCTACCACTGGCTTGTTGCCCCTCGAAGGGACAGCTGCCGCTAAAGCTCCTGCCTTCGGGCTTGTGGCGGACCACTTACCACCCAGCACGAGCTCCTTCCTGACCGGAGGAGCCTTCAGACCCCGCGAACGGAAACCTTCAACTCCCCCAGAAAGGACGGGCAGCACAAGCCTGCCGTTGACGGCGGATCCCCCTCTGCTCGCCGCCAACTTCTTCACCACCGGGGCCGGTCGCTTCCCGGGCCCGGGATTCTTCCTCGCCTCATCCGGCGGTCTTCTCCCGTCCCCGACGCCAACACCTTTCTTCATCTTCACCGAGGGCTCCATCCAGTCCGTAGAACACAGCAGACGCCAAGTACGCTCAGAAAGCAGGGAACACGTAAGGGAGGCAGGACGACACCTTGCACTCCTCTCTCAAGTATATCTACTAGATCTGCTGGCTATTATAGTAGCCCTTTCTGTCAATTCATATTTAAGGTCTTTGTCAAAAATTTCCCTTAAACCAATTATTGTATCAGCTGTTTCTGCACACACATTTGTTAACTTACTTAATTGAGTTTTTTAAATTATTAAAACATATTTACTATTAAAAGTGAAATAACAAAAAAAAACATAAATGTTAAAATAATATTTAAAAGTGGCATATTATTCACATAATAAAAACTTCGTTTATCATGTTGGTCAAATTTGTGTTTTCAAACAAATAGATTTATTTTAATAGTTATGTTCGCATTGCCTGTAACAAGTGGTCCTATCTGTAATTCCTCAGAGAGAACAGGTTTTTGCCATATCTTACACCAAGCTCTTTACGCCAAACATTTAGAACTGTTCTCACTTCCCAATAGTCGATGCGAACAAAATTAATACAAATAACCTGATGAAAGAAATATGCCATTTACATACCTACTTTTACCAATGATTTGATTCCTCATAGAGCTTTGTGGTAATTAATTATAAATATATAAATTTTCAACACTAGTTCGTATTCCCTAATTAATATTATAATAATAACCTTGGATGGTCCCCTAAATAACACCTTTAAACTAATTTTGCCTGATCAAGTGAGTTTTAGTGGGAATTGTTATTTGAAACATTTTAAAGAAAATTAATTTATCTGTGGTTTTTCGATGTTTTTATTGATTTGACTAACTATACACACTAACAAAGTAATTATCTCTAGATTTTTCTAAAACTAAAAACTGAGTGGTTGACAGTGACAGTAAGAATTCCCATTAATGTTGTGGGACGTCCAACTTCTAGGCTCTTTAGCTTGCCGTTTGCTGAGCTAGAGCTTTATTGTTGGTAAAACACCCACTGCCAGAGTCTGGTGCCCACTGTGGGAAAGTCGCCCCATCCCGAGGATTACCTAACTCGCCGCACTCGTAACCCCGATTTTTAAGGCCAGCAACCCTTGTCAGTCAGTCAGTCAGACCTTAATAGGTTGATAGTAACTATACAGATGAGCATGCAAAGATTTCAATATCATATACTTTCTTCCGAATGGTTCGAGGCGTCACTCTTGTGTTAGAACAGCCTTCTGCTGATCAAGGTTCGAATCCCAATCAGGTCTACCAAGATTGGGTTTTTTCATAAATGGATTCCCAATCTCCTTCCGTTCAGATACAGGTAGATTACCTCTAAAATGCTTCCTCATCCCTATCCCATTAGAATAAATCATATACTGCCAACAGGTAGATAAGGGTGTGACAAATTGAAAAGCAGTTTTTAGGTCCATTCATTATTGTTCAATGTCGAATGCAGGGAATCACTTGTCATGTCTCTGGAAGAAGAACATGTCTTAGCGGACACCTCCGATGCTGGTCCTGGTTTGGAGTACATGTTGTATGTCACTATGGAGGAGCTACACGACAAACTTAACTTGCTCAACTACGATGTGGAGTTTGTCCGAGACTTGAAGATGAAACCGCTAAGCAGGTGGGCAGTGTTTTTCCCAACTTCCCAACTTTAAGCATTTCAGAATCAGAAAAATCCCCAAGTGACAAAGGAGAGTTCAAGGCCAATGTTGAGAACGGGGGTGGGGGCCGGGCCAGGGGGCTCCCAGATTTTTTTTTAAATTTGGGGTGATAATCAAGCCTTGAAACCGAGCTTAAAGCAACTGTATTTTTAAATTTATTTATTTATTTGTTCATACTGAATTTTTAAAGCTACAAACAAAACATTTATTTTAGATTAAAAAATTTAGGCCTATCTGACAACATTTAGAGGAAATGTACCCTTATTTGCTTGGAAGGATATTAGGATAAACTATTCTGGCCAGAATTAAAATCCTTACCTCACCTTCACCAACACCAAAAGAGCGTGACATTAAACCCGCATATCCACTAATACTTGTTTTAATTATTATAAATTTCTTATAATAATAATTGTATGCAACTAATATGTAATAAAAGAGAATCAGCGAGCCCAGGGTTGGGGGATGATTTAAATTATGCTAGCAGCATTACAAGGCTGCCTCAGTAAACCAAATCAGCAAGACGCTATCAGAATGGAATAGCCAAAAGGAAACTAAGGAATAACTAGGTCAATTTTAGCACTTTAACAACCTACATTTCTATTAGATTTACAGGTGACCTGGCAGTCTAGGGGTAAGGTGTCAGACTTCTATGCTGGCGGCCGGGGTTCAATCCCCGGTCCCGGCGCAGATTTATCTGATTACCAAACCCCTCCTTCACCTCTGACAAGACATCTTGTGAATGTGAGGAATGCCAAGCCTCCACCGTGGTTCGGATTCCACATTAAACTGTAGGTCCTTCATTTCATCTCACAATCACCCTACCACTATACATTAGTGGCTGGTGAAACTCGAGATCAGCAAGTTCATGTGTGAGAATAACACACGGTTGTTGAATGTTGGAAGCCACGCTGAGTACATGTGTGTGGCGGTATCTAGCACGTCTGACGAAATGACGATATAAAATGTGATCTGAGAGTTCACCCTGGCGGAGGGTCGATCGTGGGTCTATAGAAAGGTTGCGAGACCGTTATCGTGCCTGCTCCCTCGTCACGGGAGATCTACCTGGTGACTTATGTAGTAGTTTAGCATCTGACTGGATTAATAAATATATCTTATTGGACTAACCCGCCAGTCTCATTCTCCACGAACCATCCATCCCAACCCCTACCGCTCAGGGTCCATCCTAACCATGTAGGTCCCTACGGTGCCACGGTAGTGCTGAAGTAGGGTTGGCTACTGGGCACTCAGATAAAATCACTGACCTTACACAGTTTTGTCAGAACTTGGATAGGGACGTTACACTATAACAATTACTAAGCTTCACCATTAAAAATATTGACAGCTAAAATAACCAGTTTATTGTCGCTTACTGTCATTCTGAGTTGTTATATACTCCACAAATATGGAAAAAATCCGAAGTATAAATTAATATCAAGTGGGACAATACATACCTACCTCCCTAATCACGCCATTCCCATAGGCGGTAGGCAAGAATCTTTGCATTTCGCTTAAAATACAACTCTGTACTTAATACATCCTCACTAACTTTCTCCACACTTCGCTATCCTTGCATGCTTTCTTCGCTTCAACAACATCCATCTATCAGAACAGAACAAAAGATTACAAACGAATTGTGCGATAAAACATTTTCCAAGTAATTCTAGTCTATAAAGTTAGCTACAATATTATAATAATATTTTTTTCAAACCTTAAACAACTCTCGAAAAAAATATTTAAACTTTGATCCAGCTTTGAGAATATTTCATATATTTTATTTGAGTTCGCTTCAATTTGAAAAAGTGGACTTGGAACACCCCCTAATGATTTAATGGCACTTGTACTTCACTTTGAGTTTTTTTTCCTTCTACCAAAACAATGTTTATCAAGTATCAGTTAATAATCAGGTCTGCTTGCACCTAGCTCTATGTGGTCTGTTGTTGTTTGTGTTCCAGGCTGTACTTTGTGATTCCCACTAACCCAGGAGAGCAATTCTACTTGTTTACGTCTTTGGCCGCATGGTTGATCCGCAAGACAAATCGACAGTTGGAGCAGCCGCAGGAGTATGACGACCCAAACTCCACAATAGCTAGCATACTCGACAACCTCCGAGCAACTGTGAGTTACATCGCACTAGGTACCTTGTGTTTCATGAAATACTAAGAGTCACTGTCCACAGATGAAACTCTTGCGATCGTAATGTTTTGTTGCAGGGAACCAGCGTGAACTTTCCTCCTAACAAGCTTAAGCAAGGATGTGGACAACAAGCCGTGTTTGTACTAGACAGGTTGGCTGATGCTGCCCTCAAGAGCACTAGTTTCCTGTGGCACAAGTGAGTCATCTATGTGGTACAAATGAGTCATCTATGTGGCACAAGTGAGTCATCTATGCGGTACAAATGAGTCATCCATGTGGCACAAGTGAGTCATCTTTGTGGCACAAGAGAACTATCTTTGTGGCACAAGTGAGTCATCTATGTGTCGCAAGTGAGTCATATTTGTGGCACAAGCGAATAATCTATATGGCACAAGTGAGTCATCTTAAGTGACACAAGTGAGTCATCTTTGTGGCACAAGTGAGCCATCTTTTTGGCACAAGTGAGCCATCTTCGTGGCACAAGTGAGCCATCTTTGTGGCACAAGTGAGTCATCTCTGAGCCATCTTTGTGGCACAAGTGAGCTATCTCGCCATTAGAGGAAGAGGTGTAGTATAAATTTATGACTTGTATCGTTCCAGACCAGAGCCTCCAGTGGAGCTGGATCACGAAGAAGAAGTCCCGGTGGAAGATGAGTCAGAACTATTACTGGAGAGAGTTGAGGAGGACATGGCTGCCGAATACTCTGACGATGAAGAGGAGACACTCCTACGCATAGAGGACCTGGCCATCCAGGTAGAATAAACTCGATACAAATAAAAATCACTTACTTTCTCGAGTTATTCACAGTTATTATATTTTTATGTATAAACTAGTTACCCTTCACCCTTCCTCGTCAATTCAATTTGAAGCAACATGCCAAGATTATATTATGCATGGCAGATATTTTGTAACAGACATAGCTGTTAGCACACTGTGGTCCGGCCCATGGCCTACTAACAGGGTAGGTGATCATTTTTATGATTTCAGAATATTGAATCCCAGAAACCAGATGAAATCTTGGAGTCAAATACAAATTTTGAGAATTGGAAACTTGAGCTTGAAAGAGTGATACCTCAACTCAAGGTCACTGTCAAAACAGGTTTGCATTTGTTTCTCTTCATTGACGGGATTTTCAACATTTGTACACGTTGAGTGCTTAGGCCGATTATATGAATCTGAATCTCAAATACGATTTTTCATTTTACCTCAGAATCCCAAATATATAACTTGATTCAGAACCTTATAAAAAGCTATGAATACAAGACGAAATTGTACTATAATAAAACAATAGAAAGTAGAAATAGTAATCGAATATTAACTTTTTTCCCTAAAATGCATTCATTTTAACATTCATACATTTGGTTGAGTTAGTTGAGTACTAAATTACTGGGCTGGGTTTTGGTTAAGTTTTTCTTATTATCATGTTAGGGCTGAACTACCAATAAGAAACTTCACAGACACAAAACAAATTCCAATTAAAGATTTTGAATAATGCCTTTATTTTTATTCTCCTAATCTCAAATTTGATATTTTTTGGAGTCTTTGAATCTTAAAATACCCTAAAGGATTTGAGGGATTCGAAAACTCTACCCGATTGTGTCATTGTTGCAGACTCTCGTGACTGGAGGTCCAGGCTGGACCAGATGCAGCAACATCGTGAGGGGATAGATGGGGCCCTCGTCACTGCGAGAGCTCAGCTTGATAAGCTTCATACAGATATCAGCCAAACTCTGGAGAAAATGAGCAGTAGAGAGAAATATCTCAACACACAACTGGAGACGTACCTGGTCCAATACAGGAGTCTACAGGTAAACGGGTAACATTTAAGAGTGTTAGTAATTTCCCAAATACAGGAGTTCAGTTATCATTATTTGTATTGGTGAAGCTGGAATTATTTTTTGGAACAAAGTTGGAAGATGATATTTTTTTCAACGCCAAGTTGAAACTTCACACACACCCATATTTGTAATAATAATATTTAGCACCGCTTCTTACTACCCGTTCGGGCTGAACACTTAAGTATTAATCACGCTAATAGGTTAGGAAACGAGAAGGTTGAATTTAGAGGAGATGAAACCGCATTTGCATGGAGGGAGAATGGAAAACCATCTAGGAAAAAGCGCCCCCAGTTCACCCGACAAAGAATTGAACCTCGATCTCCCCGTCCTCGGCAGTCTACCCTATTTGTGGTGTTCCCAGATGGCCAATAGCGTATTGATATCCAGGGATATGGAAACAAACTTTATCAAGAAAGGTAAGGCATAGAATGATTGTTAAAGTTTAATTACATCGCCATAACCGTTCCTTTCATTGTATTATTATTATTATTATTATTATTAGCACCGCGTCTTACTACCCGTTCGGGTTATACGCACTTACGCTAATGTGTAATGGTAGGGTGATTGTGAGATGAAATGGAGGACCTACAGTTTAACGTGGAATCCGAACCACGGTGGAGGCCTGGCATTCCTCACATTCACAAGATGTCTTGTCAGAGGTGAAGGAAGGGTTTGACAATCAGATAAATCTGTGCCGGGACCGAGGATTGAACCCCGGCCGCCAGAATAGAAGTCTGACACCTTACCCCTAGACCGCCAGGTCACCCCTTTCATTGTAAGTACCGGAAGGTGTCCGGAGGAAGTTCACTTTTAATGCTAGAATATGGTCTATGTAATAACTTGGAGTATCATTTTCTGCTCTTGGTCAGGATGACTTCTCCAGGGTAAGCACCCAATACCGTCAAGTGAGCGGGGGCGTCACGGAGAGGTCCCGGACATTGGCGCATGTCACGGAGGAGCTGGAGTCTATCAAACAAGAGATGGAAGAGTGGGGGACAAGCATGACGGACAGGAGTGAGTAATGGCACACAGGTGCCATGGCGTATACAACTTTGTAAAACTTTGTTCATTTTCGAAAGGTAGTTTATATCGAACTGCGAAGGCTCTCTATTTGAATTCTTTGAGAGTTGTTTTGTTTAAGTATTTCCTACCTTTCCACTTAACTTTGTAATGATACTGCTTTAGACCCTCTCATATATTCAAAAAGTCATGGATGAAGTGTATTTTTCTTTGTAGAACTGTATGTAAAGTTTCCTTTTAGTACTTTATCCATGGAGGTTCACGCGTTTTCAGAAGTAATTTCTACGTCTTAAAACTTTCTTTCTTTAAGCGTTCAACTCTGTTGTATTTGAAAATCGTGTGACATGCTGGCTCCCTTTACCCAATAGGAAGCTAGCCTTCACAGCATCAGGTTGCCAGTTCTCTTATTAGTTTTTTTTACACTGTTGACAAGGAGTTCAAGAAGCAAGGGGTAGGTCATATATAAGAAGCGAGTGCGTATGAATCCACACAGTGACACAGAAAAACAGTGCACCGTACTCAGAATACAGAAAATAGTTACATATTATCATGCAAAAACTTTTATCACTTTAATATAAAATCTACAGTACCGAAAGTGTAATCATCTAAATAAACCGTATGCAACATTAAAAGTCTTACTCATTTCGTAAGAATGAGAATTACATATAATAAGATCACATAACTGTGTTAAAGTGCGCAGAAAGGCACGCACACACGTTATCATCATAAAGCCCGGTATCATTATAATTATTGCTCAACAGTAAGGCATATACGGGTCCACATTATTAACATCCGCGACATCATCATTTACAATCTGTTATTATATAATTAGTGCCCATCGCGGGCCGATATCATTATAATTAGTGCCCAATCACGGGGCTAATATCACTACAATTGATGCCCAATCACAGGGCAATTATATCCAATATCTTAATAACTTCACCAAACGCAATGAACAATGTTGTCCAACCAATTGGAAAGAAGGGGTGAGACAACACAACTTGTTGGAACATCTTCCATCTTTCTCTCTTTCTTCCCAAACTTGTCCTCCTTGAAATGAAATGTTCAATGCTCTTTGACCAATAGGAAATGTAGCTTTATCTAAATCACGCTACAAGAAATATCACCTTGGAGTATGATGACATAAGGGCAGTTGACAAGATTATTCTTAAAGAGATAAGGCGATATTTCTTGTAACGTGATTTAGAAAAACACTACAGAAAGAATGGATCCTGTCCCAGGAACGAGTACATGATACACAAGGCAATATGTCCTCATTGTCTTCTCGACTTAGTGACATAATAGTAACGTAATATGTTAAGTTATATCAATCACTCCTGGTTGGTTATCTTTATCATTCAAGTTGTTTGTCTGAGATAATAAAATCACATTATCTACACATTCTCATCAAAGACTTTGTGCTCCCCCTTGACTCCATATCTCCACTTGTTGGACAAATCACTCTACACTTGGCATGTTTAAACAACTACACAGGACCTTTTTAAAATGATTTTACTAATTCTAATCTCACATATTAATTCATATACCCCTGGGTTACATGCCTTTTGGTGTTACAAGATCATCCCGCTATATAATTATTATTGGTAATTTTTTAGCTAAGTTTGTGTCTAAGTCCATCTTGTGTATTTTTAAATCCAGCCTTTGACAAAAAAAAACTCGGTGTCAAGGTAGAAACATTTTCACTTTATCTAAACATTTAACTTACACATTATTTATCACTAAATATCACAAATTATGAATAAGGCAAAAATCTAACAAATTAAAAAAAAAGTCAACAATTTTTTGTTAAAGAAGAAGGGTTAAGGTAGTTTTTCAATGGCCATCTCACTGTGGCTATTTTTATAAATAATATTTTTTTCTTGGTGATCAGGATTTTGGACATTCAAATTATTGATGCTCTACTTTATACTTGAAAAAAACAAACCACATTGGCTCTGAAAAATCTGGAAAAGTCAGATAATTTTAAAATATAGTTTTGCTGGACACCCGGTGTTGGTAGGTAGTCAGTATAAGGAACAAGATGAGGCTAAAATAAGTTGTTTTCTCACCAGGTCTTAGTACCCAGTAGGGTAATGCGCACACATTAACTGCACTAATGGAGTAGGAAAGACCGACGGTACAATGTCTGTTCACAATCTATCAGGACCCTCAATGAAGTGTGTTGGGTTTATTTCAGCTCCATTGGTGAATGTCAAGAAGTGCCTAAGTAGGATGAAGGAGGAAGTGAAACTGATGGATGTCCGGGTGGGAGTCCTCGAACACTCTTTGCTCCAGGCCAGACTGAAGGACAAGAGTCAGTTCCAACAGGACATTAGCGGATTACTCCAGCCGTTGGATTAGATCAATTGCACTTTACTGTCACTGGGTTGTTATTTTAACCATCAGCACTTTCCTGTATAGTTGTTGGGAGACTTGCACGAACAATTGACTGACCGCTCAGGTAATCGAGTGATTTTTTTTTTTGTCATTGCGTCTCACTACTTGTTCAGGTTATCCACCTATATACTAATTATGCTAATGTGCTTCCCGCTTTGGTCGTCGAAAGGTCCAAGGTGTCACTCTCGTTATAGACTGAATGCCAATGACGGGGAGATCAGGGCTTGAATCAGGTCAGTTGTGTTGAGGGTGGTTATTCATAAATGGTTTTACATTCTCCCTCTAACAAAATTTGGGTACACATCCTCAAAATTCAACCTTCCCAATTCTTGGTAGATTTGTGTAAAGACTATGGTACCAGGGATATCAGGTTATTGTTAAATGATTTGTGTTTTTTTGTAGAGTACTGGAGCTCTACTCGGTAATCTACGGTATCGGCACATTTTCTCCTGATCACAAAGAAGAAAACTCAGGACTCTTGAATGTGTTATTTAAAAAGGGCAGAAGTAAAAAGTGAACACATTAAATAGTGATGTGATGGTGATTATCTGTTACTATTTGGTATAAACCTTTGATCTAATAGTTTATGTTATTTCACTATTCTATCTAGTCATATTTTTTTTTAGTACTTGTTCGGGTTATACGCTTCAGCTATTGTAATGTGTTAGTTGTGTTGTAAATATTTAATGTGTATATTGTTTGATAAGTAATAAACACCCCTGAGTACTTTTTTAATTTGATAACTTGTTGTATTTGGAAGAAGGTAAAAGAAAAGTGGGTAGAAACATATAAAAGGGAACAAACACAAAATAGCTCTTATAATAGAAAGAAGAACACATTCTACATTGCTGCCGCTGGACAAAGAGGTAATGGCTGTCTATCGAAGAAAATTGATTGTTACCGCCCAATCCCCTGAACTAGGTTTCATTCTATCAGAACTCATCAGTAGGGATTGATTTGATAAATTGATAAAGTACTTCATTATTTGAGTAAGAACTCAGTTCTTGTCACAGGGTGGTTGCTATACATTTGCCGCTGCTGCAACGTAATGATTACTCAGAGGTGTCATAATGATCTATTAGATGCGCCATTGTACCCTACTTTGTCGTGATGGTCTGCAAGGAGTGCTACGAAAATATGGGACAATGTATAATAAAGTACAAGAATTTCTCTATAAAATATTCGTGGTATAATTAAATATTTATTTAATGTTTCTACGGTCACTTTTTTAATCGCCAAAGTCTATTTATTTTAATTATATCCTCTACTAAGGGTTTAATAAGTCCCTGACAGAGAAAGTTACATGCCAAAGGTGCTGCAAAACATTAGGAGATATGCTCTGGTAAAAAAATATCAGAAACATTGGTCTAAAATTTAGACCAGGCGTGTTGAACTCGTTTGATCAAAAGGGCCACATTGAAAACTGAAAATACTGAGTGCGCAGCATTAATCTTAAGACTTACTCTTTAATGTTTCCCAGAAATTTGAAACTTTTATTTGTAACAAGAGAGAAAGTGTTAGGCTTTAAATCTTGTTTTGAAGTCACTTTCTTTGTCGGTGAAAAATCCGTTTCTGTAAGCCTTGATATATCGTGTTTTTTTTAAAATAAAATAAAACAACTATTCACACACTCGAGACGTTCTGCCAAACATTGCGCACACGGCTTGATAAAGGAATTCAAGGGCTTCTTTAAAAACATGTGGATCCACAACCTTTTCTTATAATTTGTGATGAGTAAAACATTCATTTGGAATTTGAATTAACATAAAGATGGGCATAAAAAGAGGTTTCAAAAGTTAGAACTTTATTTAATCTAAAAACATTTATTGGTTCCAATTACTTTTCCGGTTCTGATTGAATTTATCTTAGAGATTACTGCACCAGTTCTGTCTCCTTAAAAATAACGGTTAATTCCAGCTTTTGATTCTGGTTCAACTTCCTGGACTTGAGGCAACGTTGGATCATTCTCGCTGGATTTTACATCCATTACTGTTTCCAGTTTTTTATTCAAGCCATATATATTTACCGGCTGGTTAGGCCTGTTGTAGCTTCATATGCCTTATTATCTAACTTAAGACTAGGACATGCACAACAACCATTCCCCAGCCGTTAATATATCTCTGTGAAAGGGTAAACCCACATGACAAAAATCGAACCCGGGACACCTTAGCTCAGTAGAAAGACACGCCACTGATCGAGCTCAGGTGTCAGTTGTGGGTACCTCTAAAGCAGTGGTTCTTTAAACCCCTTTATGATTACAGACCCACTACATGACCCCATATCCCCTTCACCAGACTGTCAAAATCATTATCATAATCTCCAGTCCTATTAGGTACATATGAATATCTAGGAACAAAACAGCTGAAAGAAAATAATAAGGCTCTTATATTATTTATTTATAGAAAAATGGCAAATCACAAATACATAATCTGTAGTGATAACGGTGATAGTTTATTCTAATCCAACAACTTTTTTTTTTCAAAGAACTAGTCCCATACCCCCGTTACAGTTGAAACTCTTTAGTCTGGTACCCTTGATATACAATAAGCACCTGATAACAAAAATTGCTGTACCACAAGAGTTTGATTCCTAAGAAACCTAGGTCATATTATTATTATTATTAGCACCGCGTCTTACTACCCGTTCGGGTTGTATGCACTTACGCTAATGTGTAATGGTAGGGTGATAGTGAGATGAAATGAAGGACCTACAGTTTAACGTGGAATCCGAACCACGGCGGAGGCCTGGCATTCCACACATTCACAAGATGGCTTGTCAGGGGTGAAGGAAGGGTTTGGTAATCAGATAAATCTTTGCCGGGACCGAGGATTGAACCCCGGCCGCCAGCCTAGAAGTTTGACACCATACCCCTAGGACATATTCCTCCACATACTTATTGCCCTCTCCCACAAGCAGGGGCGTATTTACGACTCTGCCGCCCACAGGGACTAGATAATTTACCGCCCACCTTTCCCACCTTAATTTACCCCCTTCTAAATCCCCGTCTACCCTCTAACCACCCTTCATGCACTGAAAAACATATACCACATATATAAGTGCTATCTGTTGAGTAACAGAGAAAAAAAAAGGCTTACATTATTTGATTATTTATTATAGTGAATTTTTAAATACAGTAAGAATCTAAGCAAAGAGTTATAATTTGAAATAAATACTCTTAACTATCACACCACACAAATCTAACAATATAAAGTTTGCATTAGTAGACTGTAGAACATGTTACTACCAATACACCATTGTAGGGCCCCTACACTATCAGTCAGAATGTCACTCCTAAGTCTTAGGACTGATAGTATGCATCAGTACTTACAATGAGACCGTACACGGTCAGTCTCCATATAATTATTTTTTATCAGTCTCAGCTCCTGCGTGCAACATGTGACAACATGGATGATAAGAAATAGTTGTGTTTAGCCTATGTTTCTACCGAGACTGAAGGAAATACCTACGATCGCGCGTACACGGTAAGTCTTACAGTCAGTCTCTCCAACAACTTGCAAGACTGATGGACTGATACCGTTGTGATCAGAAAATTCAGATCACGTCACTATTTTTGTAAGTCCGTCCATCAGTCCTGCCTCTACATTATTAGCACCGCGTCTTACTACCTGTTCTGGCTATACGCACTTACACTAATGTGTAATGGTAGGGTGAATGTGAGATGAAATGGAGGACCTACAGTTTAACGTGGGATCCGAACCACGGTGGAGGCCTGGCATTCCCCACATTCGCCTCTAAATGATCAGTTAGACTGTCAGTATTAATTATTACTTTATTAGACAATCTGACTAATCATATAGGGGCCCTATTATCATGTACACAAAACTAAAATAGTGTATTATATCTTTCGCCTTTATTTCTGCTGTGCAAACTGGTCGATTATGCCAGACAAATCCATTTTCTCCTAAAAGTGACCTTCAATTGAGACGATTGGCAATGAATTAGGGCGAGTCTGTCATGGTTGTAGGCAGCCAATTCTTTACTCTTCTCAGCCACAAGAAGGTACAGTACATTCTGATGTTCAGTTAGAATCTAGAGCACACGTGAACTATTTGGAGGGTAGCGTCAGAATTTGGGTAGATCACCCATAATTCCTCTTTTCGTACAGTATAAACAGACACAACTCAAGAATACTTAGTTTCTTCTCAAATCTAGTGTTTGTTAGAAGATTAGTCTTTAAGTCCACCAACTCTTTAACTAGAGTATCCTCAGCATATGCACAGACACACTTGTAACACAACAGTAACACTATTGCGTCTAAGTGCTAATGAAGAAGCGGATTTATCCACCCTTTAGCTCCCTCTCTTGTCTCCTAGACAACTGGCCTTGAGGCAGTGTGGAGGGGATAGAGCGGGTAGCAGGAGTAGGTATGAATGAGTCTTCACTTCTACTCCTTCCACCATATAATGATGTCATCTTCGCCACTAACTTAAATGCAGAAAGAAAACGACGCATCACAAAAATCAGACACACACACACACTGAATAATAATAATAATAATATTTAGCACCGCGTCTTAATACCCGTTCGTGTTATACACTTTAAGTACTAATTACTCTAATGGATTAGGAATTGGGAAGGTTGAATTAGAGGAAGTGAACCTGCATTTGTGTAGAGGGAGAGTGGAAAACCATTTAGGAAAAAACCCTCCCAGTTCACCCGACCGAGATTCGAACCTTAATCTACCCGTCCTCAGCAGTCGGGCTCAACACGACAAGCGCGTCAGCCAACTACGCCACCGAGGCGGGTCACACACTGAAGCCATAAAATTATTTTACCTGGCAGAAAATAAAAACATATATATATATTTTTCGCCATGCCAAATCTGCCGCCGTAGGCACATGCTAACTAAGCCTATGTGTAAATCCTCCACTGCATACAAAGTAGAATAAAGCTTCAAAACGGAAATAATACACCACCTTTCACAACTCTTGGTCACTTGGAAGACATAATCAAGGGCTAAAATACAGCCAGAATACAAAAACAAAACCAGAATGTAGACCCAAAAGACTCCGCTGCAGATGTGAACAACTTTAGTGCCTTTGTACTGCTAATAGCGCCGTCCTAGCGGCCGCTTCCTCAAACTAATGGCGGCAGATTAAAAACGTGCTGGACCAAAGAGTTTCGACAGTTTTTGGTTCCCATACCCCCCAAGAGGTATGGATAGCACCGGCTAAGAACTTCCGATTCATAGGGTCTGCACATAATCATGGGTAGGAACTGTCTTTAAATTAATTAAGAGCTTTGGGGAGGGGGATTACATAAAGTTTTATTTATCGATGTTTACGGTGAAACAAAATCTAAAGATTCTGAAATATTTTATTTTCATCAAGTGACTAACCGCTTTTTAAGCAATAATGTTCACTGTTTTATAGGAATATTATTAAAATTACTCACTCTATTACCAGTCCTTATGTCTAAAAATGATTAAATATTAAAAGTAATCTAATTTACCAAATTATATCAGACTAGGTTAGATAGAG
>CABFOW010001728.1:0-13208 GCA_902141385.1 Timema californicum
CTGATCCAAGTTTGGTTTAAGAAGACCTACTAATATAAATATAATTATTATATTATTAATTTTGGGCCATACACCCTTAAAGTGGGATCTGAACCACGGTGGAGGCGTGGCATTCCACACATTCACAAGTTGTGATTAATACACGTCTTGTCAGAGGTGAAGGAAAGGTTTGGCAAACAGATAAATCTGTGCTGGACCCAAGGATTGAGCCCTGGTCCCTCACTGCAGAAGTCTGACACCTTACCCCTGGACCACCAGGTCACCTTTGCAGTTGTAACAACAAGAGATATAATAGTGAATGAATTCATAAATTAAAACGTATTATATTCACACTTTTATCATGTTTTAACTGGATACAATTAATACTAACAAAAATAGATATTTTGTGATACCTAGCGATTAAAATCTCAATGGATTCAGCACAACAATCCCTCCGGCCATTAATCTTACTTCTCTAGACCGGAGCGGGATCAAACCCGCTACCTTGGGATATATAGTCAGAAAATCGGACCACTATACTACACAGAAAATGTTACGCAAAATATTAGTTTAAAAATGAAAAGTTTTTATTTTCGTTAATTAAATTGCACGAATATGGTTTGTATTGACGCCATCCATCACCTTCATCTCGTAGGCTTACCACTTTATTTATGAAGTGAAGGTAGTATTTTAGAAGCTCTCATTCACACATAATATTTAAAGAAACTATATACGCTGCTATTACAAAAAATGGAACACACAAATGACCATTTTCATATTTAATAGCTCAATAATGTAAAAACGCTTAAAAGAAATAACTAAAAACAAATTTTGGTTGTTAAAATGCCGAGTTCCTAAAGTAACAACTGTTTACGATGTGGGCTTGCAGATGATAAAGTTTGTTTTATGGATACATGAAAGTATATCTGGTATATTTTTCTAGTTGTCATATAAGGCCATTCTCAAGGAAATTGGAGTATAGTTTCAAGGCTAGGTAAAGCCATGTCAAGGAATTTAAGGAACGTTCGCGTCTCCCAGTTTAATTTCTTGTTCATTTCCCACTCATGTACAGTACTTGTTATAAACCACGCATAGATATTTCATACGGCTCATACTGTGACTACATTCATCCTTAAACTACTATTAAAATTAACCTAACCTGCATCGGTAGCCACATAGTCTAATGCGTCACTCTAGCATTAGACAGGACTGTCGACGATGGAGATATTAGGGGTTGAATCCCAGTTGAGTGTATTTTTTCCCCCTAAATTATGGATACTAAAATTCGGAGAAATAAACATATTCTTTGGATCCAGAATATTACGAAAGTTGATAGTATGCTCATGTATACTACATAGCATTTATATTTTTAACAAAAAATAAAATTATTAATAATATATATTTTGTTACCGCTAAAAACCATTAATTTAATCAATATATAAAGAGCTATCTTTAAGGACAGCAGCTTGTAGTATTTATATTATTATTTTAATGGAAACCAAACTTAAGAAAATTTTATTTATTTTAGGTATGTGGGTTGATTACCAAAATATTATTTATAAAATGAGGTTTTTTGGGGGATTGGTGGGACATGGGAATAATATAAGAGTTTGCACATGTGAGTGTTTCTTACAAGGAGGTTTACGAACAATACATAGGAGCTGGTCTCGTCTAGTGTAGTTTTAACAGTTACGTGGGAGGTCAAGTCTAGAATATCTACAGGATATATTGAGGCGTTATTTCTTAAATTTGTTCCCACTATTTTATCATGCAAGTGCTTTTACAGTTCCCATAAAACTTAATCTTACTCACACTTGCAAAATTAGTGTAAATACTCGTATAATTTGGATAAGATCTCAAAGACAAAGTAAGGGAGAGGTAGTGGGGGGTTAGATTTAATAAACATGCTTGGCCTTTTTTCAGTAATTTTGCAACACATGATATGTGCTATTTAAAAGAACAATTTTTTTTTACTTAAAACTAATGTAAATTTGTACCACATTATTTCTACAAGAATTTACGTAGAACTATCTTTGAAAAAAAATTCAAGGAATTTTTGAAAACGTACTCAAAGTATAATTATAAATAGTGAAAAAAAGAGGTATTTTCTAAATTACCTCCTCACTTGTGCGGGAAAGCCCAGCTATCAAGATGACCCAAATCAAGAGGCTGATAAAATCTGTGGATGTGTAAGATAACACAGACGTTGCGTCCACATCCTTCTCCTTGTAGTAGGTTAAAATGAATTGGAACAGATGAAATAAGCATAAAGTGACGTTACTAAACAATGCAGCCGACACGGTTAGTATTTGCAACGAGAAATTTGAATTCACCTTCTCACAAACATCGCACAACTTATCGTGGGCCACTCGGTAGAGTTGAATCTTGCTCTTCAGCTCTTTGTCACTTTCTAATGTCATACGAGTCGAAGATTTCATGACTGCAGGGTGAACTGAGTTCAGAGCCCTTGCTAGTGCCTTTGTCATACTATTTGGGATGGTCAGTTCATCAAACTTGGCATTAATAACTTTAAAAAACCGACAACAGATATATGCCGAATTCAAGAATTGGAATTGCATTAGATATACAACATTTGAAGAAAAAGTACCAACCATCCAACGTATTAACATCGGAATACCTGTATAATTTGCAAATATAAGTAATGATGTCATTAAACAATAGATAAACAAGTTCACAAGCTCAGAAATATGGTAAAATTTCAGAAAAGAGAATGGCATACTAATACTTCGTTGATCCAATTTACCAGCAACGTCGTGAAGCTGATCAAAAATTTCAAGGGTCCTTCTTTTATTATTGCAAGACATTATCATGATAAATAATGGTATGATAATACCATAAAATCGATAAAATGGAAACATCGCTGTATTAATAAAAATTTTATCACTGTAAGAATTTTCAACGAAATCAATAAAAATGGCAATAGAAAAATATATAATAGTTAAGCTGATGGAATAAACTGTTCCAAGGCTTGAATTCTTGAAAGGTATTTTGCCATAGCTTTTGTTGATTTGGAACGGAAATAAACCAAACAATTTTGAAATGTAGCAAAACATAGTTGTAGTAGAATCCAAATCTGCCCCGTCTTCAGCTTTGACGTACATGGCTATGATGGTTTTCAGATGTCTTACAATATCTCCTTGCTCTCCTAGTTGTGTGTGGGCCTTCCGTGAGCTCTTTTCACTGTGTCTGGTTTGTTGGTATGCATTGATTATTGGTAAAGTATTCCAAGGGGCGTAGAACATTATGATAATGAACTTACCTTCCCTGGCATTAGTGAAATTACTGCTAGGCATATATATATATATACGAAAATGAATTACTTTTTGACAGAATCTCAATCTTGATAATCAATTAAATTAATATACTTGGTTGTTTATATAGAATGTAATAAATAGATGAATAGAGTGTGCGGGAAAACATTTATTATTTTAAAATACTATTGATTTCTTTTAAGAATACATATTTAATTAAATATAATTTGACTTATGGATTAAACATACTTTTGAGCAATAGCTGTTTAAATTAATTAAAATTAAATAATTAAGTTAATATTATAATTTTATCCCCTACTTTATTTATTATTCTACATTGAACCCCCTCTTGTAATGATTATTTACTCAACATAAAACGAGCACATATGAATTAATAAATAGCTTATTTGCATAAATTGACTGTATGTTTAATTAAAAAAAGTATTAGATACTAGTCTTCTTAATTAATCACTTATATTAAAGTACAGCGGCCAAAGGCGCTAGAATAGTCAAGCAAGAATTCACAGATCCTTAAAACCAAGTGGGTTTATAGCGTATCTGGGCGGAGCTTTCCATCAGAAACGAGCAGAGGTGAAAGAGTAGAGAGAAGATAGTTGCGCTGGTTTGTATGTGCAGTATCACTTTGTTGTCATCAGTCAAATAGCGAAGATAGGGTGGATCGCTGTGAGCTTACCGTTCTTTGCCACACACCTTTCTCAAGTCCAAACCCTGGCCTAAACAATCATTCTTTCAGTGTACACTGTGTGGAGTTGAGGTTGACGTATAGCGTTGACAATTGGTGCGGTTCAATTATATACGCCTTAACCCAGAACCAGTCGAGGTCCCCCGTGTCACGTCATTGGTCAAGGGTGTGTAGTTTTTAGTTTAAATCGTCGTTTTTTTTCATTTTTTATTTATTATAATATTTTATGTTTTTTATACTTGATTTTCACTGAAATCATTGAAATATTTTATTTACTAGAGCATGAAACTTTTTTATGTACAACAACAACAACAACAAAAACTTCTACTACAACAAGGAGAGTTAGGATTTTATTGTAAATCTAACAAAAAAATTCGGATATTAATTATTATAATAAAGTTACATATTTTCTTTTAAAAAATTACATATTATTAAGTTAAATTTCATTACTTAAGTCCAGAATGATTGTTTTAACATAATTTCTTTTTCTGACCTTTTCAAAAAAAATTAGATATAATACCAAAATCATATTTTATAATCTAAACTAACATGTTT
The DNA here is from genome assembly GCA_902141385.1 of Timema californicum. Classification (NCBI taxonomy): domain Eukaryota; kingdom Metazoa; phylum Arthropoda; class Insecta; order Phasmatodea; family Timematidae; genus Timema; species Timema californicum. The sequence goes on from CABFOW010001728.1 coordinate 4,510, forward strand.
TCTGATAAAGTGCAATTTATTGTTTTTCTTCATTCATTCATTGATCCACTAACTCAGCATTTTCATCGTTAGCTTGATCTTGACTAAAGCACTGACAGCAAGCAGATTGTAACCGTGTGTTCCCTGCAGATAGGAACAATGCAGGCTGGTGACCTGGCAGTTTAGGGGTAAGGTGTCAGATTTTTGTACTGGTGGCCGGGGTTCAATCCTCGGTCCTGGCACAGAATTATTTGATTACCAAACCCTTCCTTCACCTCTGACAAGACGTGTATTAATCACAACTTGTGAATGTGTGGAATGCCACGCCTCCACCGTGGTTCGGATTCCACGTTAAACTGTAGGTCCTTCATTTCATCTCACAATCACCCTACCATTACACATTAGCGTAAATGCGTATAACCCGAACTGGTAGTAAGACGCGGTTCTAATAATAATAATAATAATAACATTGCAGGTTGCGCATCTTGCCGTAGTCTTGCGTGTTTTTTTTTTGTTGTTGTTTGACAGAAACTACATTTTGCTCACTCTAGATTATGGACCGGTTCTGGTGCTGGATGTAGCTCCGGTAGATGAAGATACTTACTTATCCGGATCTTTAGATAGTTCTGAATCCTGCTGCGCTAAGTCTTGAAACCATGTGGTTTCTCGTTAATTTGGGCTTCAGACAAGGTCCCTAAACGATGAAAGTCACTCATAATATTATACAGAATAAATACTGAACTGAAATCAATAAAATATCTTCGGTATAAACATACAAAAACAGAACACAAATTAAAAAAGAAAACTCTAAATTGTATATATATACATACATGGCCCTGGCACAAAATAATGTTTATTAATAAAAATAAAAGAATAAATAAATAAACGGACCAGAGTTTCTACTCAATACAAAATGTTATTGTTGTAAAAAATAACAACTTGGTTCATCAGCTAATACTCAACACACGAACGATCGAGGGTGAGCACTGCGCTCATTTTAAATGGAGTCTTAAATGTTTATTAGCGTAACACGCACTGAAGACGGAGCTAGCCTCTATCAGTGATGTTGACCCAAGTGTAACATTATGATTGACAGCTAGATATCAGTACATGTCAATGGCTAATCTCTGACTAAAATATTTGGTGAAATTCAATGAAAGTGAGCGTTGCGCTCACCCCTCGACCGTTTCTGAGTTAATTTTAAATTAAATTATTTGTGGTGTAACATACAAAGTTGTTCATTCTTGAATCTTTATTTTTCTATCACTCTTCCATATGGATATATTATTGTAACCGTCAAAGTATTCGTATTCACTCTAGTAAGCAAATCGTGTTTCTTTGTTAAATAAAACCCACACATAACTTAAATAACATTTGATTTGACATTTGATATTACAGTTAGGCCTAAATACATAACTATTCAAATCTATTTTGTAAATGTTCTCACAAACTATATTAATATGCTATAAGAACAAGTTCATGCGATTGTATATGTTCAATACGAAATAATATTGTAATGACTGAACTAGGTTAGGGTTACACTTGGTTAACGTTACAGGGGAGGTAATAGGGTTAAAATCTTTTTGGAGTGCATTGATGGTCTATTTTTAAAATGTAATTTTTTTACAAAGGTATTTCCGTATTTTCTCTGAAGTTCTGTTATAGGTTGAATATTTGCGCTTGTGGTCGACGCACGCACATTAGTAGCACTATTGATGGTCTAGGTAAGTGTCATCTTGTATTTAGTATAGCACCGCACTTAAGGCGCTAGAATAGTCAAGCAGGAATTCACAAACTCTTGGAACCAAGTGGGTTTATACTTTACAGAGTATCTGGGCGGAGCTTTCCATCAGAAACGAACAGCGGAGAAAGAGAAGACAGAATATAGTTGCGCTGGTTTGTATGCGCAGTAGCACTTTGTTGTCATCAGTCACCCAGCGAGGAAAGGGTGGAACGCTCTAAGTTTACTGATCTTTGCCTCACACCCTACTCCTAACTACCAAGTACCAAACCCTGGCCCGAACAATTATTTTTCTGTGTACACTATGAGGAGTTTAGACTTACATAAAACGTTGACAATTAGTACGGTTCAATTATATACGCCTTAATTTTAATTATTTTTTTAGTTTAATATACAAAGTTGTTCATTCTTGAATCTTTATTTTTCCATCACTCTTTCATATGGATACATTATTGTAATCGTCGAAGTTCTCGTATTCACTTTAGTAAGCAAATCGTGTATCTTTGATAAATTAAAATTACCCATAACCTAGATAACATTTGATTTGGCATTTGATATATCAATTAGGCCTACATACATAACTATTAAAATATATTTTGTAAATGTTGTCACACTCTATATTAATATACTATATGAAAATGTATGTGCGATTTTATTCGTATATGTGCAATACAAAATAATATTGTGATGACTAACTACTAGGTTAGCGTTACACTTAGTCACCGTCACAGGGGAGGTTATAGGGTTAACATCTTTTTAGAGTGCATTGATAGTCTATTTTGCATTGTAATATTTTACTGAGGTATTCCCGTATTTTCTCTAAAGGGCTGTCCTGGGTTGAATATTTGCGCTTGTGGTCGACGCACGGACATTAGTAGCACTCTTGATTTCAAAATAAATACGCTTAGTTGTAAATTGTAATGTGACGTCACTCATTACCTGAATTCCCCACCCCCCTCATCACACTTGGTCAGGGTGAGCCTTACCACCCCCTCCCCCGTATATGTGTGGGGCCTGCGTAGTTTATAGACAGCCCCCAAGTAAATGCTTGTATATTTTATCTTAAACTCTTCCTAATTTTCTGAGTCATTTACAACACTTTTATAAACATAAACATTTAAAAAATATACCTTCGATTGAGCTTCAAGATATAAAACTAACCGATTAAAACTTTTCTAAAATATGTTTTATTCAAGAGATAAAGGGGACAGTAATTATTACAAACGTGTAATAGTACAAAACTTGGTCACATATCGTATTAGCTATTTGATTGCATGGCAATGTTTTTATTCTTATTTCAAAGTGATAAAAAATGGTAGACAGTAGTAGATTATTTTAGTCTTTTTTTACCCGTTCTCAGTATTTAAAAAAAGTTATTTTATATTTGACTACCCAAATACCTTGGGTAATTAGACCCAAATACTTGCATTAATTATACATTAACTTGGAAGACTTAGCTAAAAATATGTCGTTTTTTGAACTTTTCAAAGTGGAGAATTTCATATATCTAGGGGTGTAAATATAGTTTTTTGTTTATTCCAGTAAAGACCAAATTTGTTTACTATTAAAAGTTTTATCAAATTTGACTTAAGCGTGACGTCTGATTGGTCCTATCTCAGCTGGCTAGGCGGCCACCTTAAGGCTCTTGGCCCTGTAGAGTGCAAGTCTAAAACCTATTTTGTGGGATGGTGGGAGGGAGGGTGAAAAGCGTGGCATGGCTTCACAATCAACCAAAGTATCCTTCCGCACCAACAAGGACAGATGTATCATGGAATCAGTAGATGGCGCTAGCTACCGGACAGGTCTTGCGGAAAAATTATGTGTTTGGAAAATATCGGTTTTATCGAGAATGAGTGAAATATTTATGGTAATATTTTCAACACTTCTTCTAAGATTATGTATCGATGTTTATAAAGTGTTACATTCTCTTATTTTTTGCTATGCAGCCGGCAGTTTTCTATTGAAAAATGTCCAAATTATTGATATTTTATCACTTTTAAAATTATAGAGGAGGTGTGTGTATAAAAAGGTATAGCTTAAACAACTTGCTTCTATTCTTGAAAAAACCGTTTCCGAAACGAAAATTGCTAAACAATAAAAATTCTTGAAGATAACAGTTTGTTCCCATGGCTCTGCATCTCTACGCCAAACGAAGAGGGCCAATCGCCTTAAGGCGTGCTTAGTTTGGCTGGGAAACCAGCCCCGTATTTCACGTTACCCTCCTTTCACTTTGAAATGCTTTACTCAAAAAGGATTTTTGGAACACATTTCTGAAGCTTAATAAGGAGGTATTAACATACTATTGTAAAATAAATCAATACGCTATAATAACGATGGCAATGAAGATTATATTACACTTTGAACAAACTTGGAAATACACATAAAACAATGTAATTATAGGCCTAGTTTAAGATCATAATAAATTAATGATTGTCATAAAACATTTAATTACACAGCTCTTGTAGCGATAAGTATAACAAAACATTAAAATATTATAGACATAATAAGCTATTAAAATTATTCAGGCTCATTACATTTATAATATTGATTCTTTAAATTATATTAAATTTTAATGTGTGTTGTGGTTGGCCATAGTAGCTATCTTGGGTTTCTTTCGTGAAGACCTGTGGATGTAGAATTACGTCGAAACTAGTCTACAATCATTAGCCACTAACGCAGCTTTTTGACAAAAGGAGAAAGGGACTCAAATACAGATGAGTCATTTATTTGTAACATCAACTTTTTATTAACCCTTTCTATTTTCGTATTTTTAATTCATTTTTTCATCATTCATCTTGAATTATTAATCATTACAATTATTAAAAACTTTATAACACCAATTTCTAACGGACTATTTTACATTTTATTAAGTATCAAATATAAAATCTTCTTCAGATAAAAATTGTATCAAATTTTATATGTAATATAATATAAAGAATCGACATTATAAATGTCATAAACTTAAATACATTTAATTGTGTATTATGTATCCAATATTTTAATATGTTATTGTACTTATTGCTACAAGAGCTCTAAAGCTAAAATATGTTATGACAATGATCTATTATGATCTTAAACTAGGCCTATAGTTATATTGTTTTATGTGTATTTCCATGTTTGTTGAAAGTGTAAAATAATCTTCACTGCCACCTTTTCATATAACACATTGATTTATTCTTAAATGTTACAAACAGTAGTTTGTCCATTCTATAAAATGTTTATTTTTTATTTTAAAATATACAATTTAAAAAACACAAACTTCACAACAGTAAGTGTACAAACTACTGTATATACAAACAAGCACCTAACACTTAAATTACGCTCAATATTTCAAACTAAATAACTTTAGAAAACTAAAATATCTCATTAAAAGAATAATAAATCATAATAAGTATATAGCATTTTAGAAAACATTCTAAAATATGAAAGTAAGGAGCGTAAAATGTAGTAGATATACTTGGATACATAATTTTTTATATTTAATGGATATAGATGACCAAATAAAGAATTAATACCTTGAAATAATATTGGATGAACTAGATAGTGACAGAATGTTCCTGGTAGAGTACACAATAAATAACAAAATAATTACAATTTTCTACAGCATGAACGTGACTTGACTAAGATTGTTATGTGTTTATATTTAATGGTTATAAGATGCTCAAAATAGGCTTAATAACAATATAAATTTAATAAATAGCATATGAATATACCCGATCAAATGACAAAAAACACTTTCGAAAAGGATTTTTTGTCATTTTATTGTGTGGTAAAATATGTTTTTATTTTATTCTCACATATGTTACTTTATCCATTTAAAAACGGTTTGTCATTTTATTGAGTAAGTATACATGAATATTTAATGTTATTCATTAAATTTATATTGTTAATAGCTCTATATTAATTATCCTATATTCATTAAATTTAAACACGTAATACGATTATACCCGTCACTTTTATAGTGTAAAAAATTGTAATTCTTTAATGTTGTTTATTGTGTGCTTTGCCAGGCTCTTTATGTTATTATCTTATTCATCCAATATTATTTTAAAGTATTAATTCTTTTTTTTATTCATCTACATCCACTAACGCTATCAATTATATATCCAAGTCTTGTCTATTTTCGAAATATGAATCTCTACATTTTTAATCGTAGCGCTTTAGTGGTATTATTATCAATCAGAGCCAAGATATTAACCTAGGTAAACAGGATGGGCTAATAGCACTCAGAAGAGAGGGATACACCAAGCTGGAGGGTAAACAAACATTCAGTAAAACTGCTTCGGAACTAAACCCTGCTCTTTTGGGCTTAGAGCCGAACCAAGAGGGGGGGTTTTGGGTACTCGGACCCCTCCCGAAAGAATAAGCAATAGCACTCAGAAGAGAGGGAGACACCAAGCTGGAGGGTAAACAAACATTCAGTAAAACTGCTTCGGAACTAAACCCTGCTCTTTTGAGCTTAGCTGGCCAGAACCAAGAGGGGAGGTTTTGGGTACTCGGACTCCTCCCGAAAGAATAAGCATGATTAACCATGTAGCTTATTATTCCTCTGGAACGTCTGGGCTAGTAGCTTACTGGAGTCTCATAACATGCATAACTCAAAGGAGCTACGCTCCTAATATAGTCATAAAACAACTTTAAGGCGGGATGGAAGAAAACGCGTTTTTTGTAGTTTTTTTTGCCAAAATACTGCTTCAGTAGATAAATTTAGTTTAATTTTCTACATATTCTAAGCACAACAATTCTTTTCGTGGGCATCCTGTAGTTTTATGAAAACTCTTTCTCGTGATTAAAATAGTTTAAAAAAAGTTTCCAATCAAATGTCAATATGCTCCCGACATATATATTCAACAACCGTTGAGACTACTATACGTTACAAATTAAACTACACTCTGAAGAAATATTTTATTTATTTTGTACCAAATATATTTTTAATAATGTTCATATTTATTTGATAAGGAATAATAAAATATAATAATATGTTATCTTCTTTGTTATTATTTTTGTTCCCTTCTTATTTGACAATGGCTTAGTCTTCTATGACGACATGTTTCGGTGTTATATATACATGTTACACCATCTTCAGGTCGTATTTATGATAAAGATTGTTTTAAATATATATACCGGAGAGTTTGTGAAATTATGAGGGGTTATAAAAAATTTAGATTAAAAAATAAGCTCATAAACTGGCACTATTAGGTAAGAATAAGCATCAAAATGCTCAATAAATATCAATTTTCTTTGTTACTAGCAGAAGTAACCTACAGTTACCTGTTGATTTTCTTTGCTTCAAACAGGAAAAAATTCGCTTCCTTTTACTTCTTCTAGTCCAGTTTTTAATACATTTTTAAAAACATCTAGAATTTAAAATTCCAGTTTTGAGGTGCACATGTTTGTGTGATTTTAAAATCCCAGCCCCCTGCGTGCGGTAATTATTACACAACGCCCGTAAGAGAGAGACGAACAAACTTTATTTTATTAATAAAGATTAGATTATAGCCTTTGTTTTCCATAAACGCACGATAGCTACTTTTGTAGTTAAGGTGCGGTGGAAGGGGTGTGGAGAAGAAGCCAGTGTTTTTGCAGTTTTTTATTGCAAAACCATTTTTTGGCCAAAATAAATAAAATATGGCTCCAGTGCAAACATATAATTTAATGGTCTTCACATGGTGACCTCAACAATCCTTGAATATCTGTCAAGGGTGTTATGGAATTTAGTGACAGCTTTTTCTCTTCATTTAAAAAGTTTATCATCTAATACCTCTGCGCTTATTAAAGATATTCAGGAACTGGAAACATGTGAAATAAATTCAAACTCTATGTTTGTACTGGAACAATATTTTATTTATTTCGGCCAAACAAAATATGTTGCCATAAAAACTACACAAACACTGGCCTTTTCTCGCGTCCCCTTCCACCGCACCTTAATGATCAAGTACCTTTCAAGAAATTCATGTGTGAATTTACTTACTGTTGTCTGACAAAATGTGTTTATGTTGGGAGAGACTTCTCCCAACTTCACATGAAGCTATATGGTAACAGTTCAGATAAGCTAGCTCAGCTGAATTAAGCTCCACTTGCGGGGGAGTTATAGTTTCTATTTCTAGGATGTCTGCAATGCTTGCCATCACGTTCCAGCCAGGGTTATGATGCAATACTCAGATGTTTGTCGAGGTTGGATGTGCCGACTATTCTTTGTATGATGCTCAAAGCTTTCACAACAAGCAAGTCCCTCACCCAAGGATCATTCCCAAAATCCACTGCCTAAATAATGCAGTTTTACATAATTTTAATCATTTGATTTATTTCAATAAATTATACCGCAATGTAAACATATAAAAATAAATGTTTACCCACATCTAATGAAGAGAGATTTTACCAAAGGCATAACCACTGACTGGACTGACACTACTGTGGGTCAGAAGAATATCTTCGTCACCAGTATTCAATGTCAATCTATCTGACCACCACGCCGGACCCACGGGTTGCTCATAACCACTGACCGGACTGACACTACTGTGGGTCAGAAGAACATCTCCTGTCACCAGTATTCAATGCCAATCTATCTGACCACCACGCTGGACCCACGGGTTGCTCATAACCACTGACTGGACTGACACTAACTGTGGGTCAGAAGAACATCTTCGTCACCAGTATTCAATGTCAATCTATCTGACCACCGCGCCGGACCAAAGGGTTGCTCATAACCACTGACTGGACTGACACTACTTTGGGTCAGAATAACATCTCCTGTCACCAGTATTCAATGTCAATCTATCTGACCACCACACCGGACCCACGGGTTGCTCATAACCACTGACTGGACTGACACTACTGTGGGTCATAAGAACATCTTCGTCACCAGTATTCAATGTCAATCTATCTGACCACCACGCTGGACCCACGGGTTGCTCATAACCACTGACTGGACTGACACTACTGTGGGTCAGAAGAACATCTTCGTCACCAGTATTCAATG
>CABFOW010001728.1:13802-24939 GCA_902141385.1 Timema californicum
AACATCTTCGTCACCAGTATTTGATGTCAATCTATCTGACCACCGCGCCGGACCCAAGGGTTGCTCATAACCACTGACTGTACTGACACTACTGTGGGTCATAAGAACATCTTCGTCACCAGTATTTGATGTCAATCTATCTGACCACCGCGCCGGACCAAAGGGTTGCTCCTAACTACTACAAACATACATGGGGAGAACTTGTTTTGGATGTCATTTCCTGCTCCCAGGTACGCTATTAGAAGATAAAGCTTTAACTATGGAGGTAGGGAGGAGGCAAGGGCACCACTGGGTGAGACACAAGGGGATACCACTTGTGTTCGAGGAGCAGGTGGGTTTGGAAAATGGAAGGACAGGCTTACTGGATGTACGTACATGGTATTAGTATACAAGGGATTTGCGAGATAGTGTCCCGGTATTTTTTTTAACATAGAAATAAAGAGAGAAGGCATTGTAAGTATATCATTGGTTCAATCGGCACTAATCAAGGAACTATAGGTACTATAAAATTATAAAATTATCTTCGCTACCATATAAATAAACAGCTTATAACTCAAAAGCCAACATTTCAACACTAGGAATAAAAATACATTCAGGGCAAAATGTGTGAATGCTGTGCTGTCTTTTGTTTTGCCCTAATGCAGTTCTTTCAATTGTTAAAAGTGATTGTTTTTTCTTCAGCCACATAGTTGGTCACGCGGGCTAGGGTATCACCTCGTCTGGTCTGGTTGGACTGTTAAGGGGTGAGGTTTGACCTCAAATCTCGGTCAGGTGTACTAAGCGAGTTTTATTCTAAGTGGACTTGCCTTCAAGACAAAGCTGGTACATTTCTTCAAAATGTGGCCTTATACATCCCTGCTCTATTAGTGAAAACATGCGAATACCACGGCTGGGTGGATATAGGTGGTGCAACAATGAAATTAATTTCTCAATATTGAATATACAGCAGTGGCGAACCCAAAAAATTACTTTTGGGTGGGGGGAAGGGGGCAAACAATCAAAGTTTTAAACATAATTTAATATCTGTGGAGAGGGGGGATTTAAAGGAGGGTTAGCAAAATAAAGGGGTTGTTTTAAGAGATTTACCCTGCAACCAAAATGGAGTCCGAGAACTCTCTCCAGTAAAAGTAAAAATTTGGATAGACCTAGAAGCCTAATTCTTCGGAAAATTTGTAAAATTAGATGCCTCTATAAGCTAGCCTATTTGGAGTGGTCTTTGCTTGGAAAACTGTTGAAATTAGTTGCCTAATAGACTAAATATAGTAGATTAAATTCACTCAACACATATTCAGTGCTTGATTTTATAGTTCAACTTGATATATTTTATGTTTCTATTAAAATTATTTGGGTATTGGAGGGAGGGCAACTGTTACATTCCCCCCTGCCCCGGGAGCGCCGCTGATACATAGAATATATCTCAGCTGGTTTAGGCCTACAAACTCAATTGGTACAGCTTCTAGCTCGGTTTCCATTTCTCACAAACATTTATTAGGTACATGCTCGGCATTATTTGATGTACAAACACTTATGAGTTAAGTGCAACACGTAATAAGGACTAGGTTTTCTCTCAACGAGTCTGGCCTCACGGTCCAACAAGACACGTCAACTACATTCTCCTCAATCGCCCACTTCATACCATGGTTAGGATATAAACACGTCATCATACTTTGTTCAAAATAAACACGTGCTAGACACACATTCTCAACAGGTGAATGGGACTATAACATCCACGGTGAAAAATTATAGTGAGATTCCCTCTTTATATTATATTAAAAATAATTGTTCTTTTTCATCTTTAGTCAACAGAATAAAAATTAAATTTAACTTTGTAAAAAACACATAGCTAGGGGGACCTACACGTGACTACTTTGCCTATACACCCAATGTATTTTTTGTTTTTTAGCGCCACGTCTTATTACCCGTTCGGCTATACGATTATGTACTAATTACCCTAATGTGTTAGGGATTAAGGAGGTTATATTGATAGGGAAGTGTATCCACATTTACGGGGAGGTAGGGTGGAAAACAATTTTGGAAAACCACCCTTAGTACACCCGACCTAGATTTGAACCTAGATCTCCCCGTCATCGGCCGTCTAGTCTATTGCGAGAGTAGCACGTTAGACAATGCGGCCACTGAAGCGGGTCCCATGATTTTTAAGTTACACATTTTTCAAAAACTGTACAAAATATCAACCCATAATAATCGCCACGTTATGAGGTCTCTACTATTGTAAAAGTGTTCTAGAATATCATCATCGATGTATGCGTGGTGGTTATTTATAAACAAATATTTTGAGTTCAATACATAATTAGAGAACATTTTTACAATACTAGAGATCTTATGGCGTGCTAATTATATTGGGTTGATACGTTGTATAGTTTCTGAGAAAAGTGTAGTTACAATAACATGGAAAGTATAGGCAAATGATTCATGTCAAGGTCCCCTAAACTTTATGTAATTGTCGTGCTTTTACATAGAATGTTTATGTCGTATTACACTTACTTGATATGATGACAGAATACAATTATCATGAGGATTAGAGATTACTTCAATTATGGAGGTGGAAAGTAGAGCCACAGTCCAATTTTCGTAGGAAGGGCCTCAGCTAGAGGAGCTACTAGATCTACGTTCACGTATTCATACGGCAAGATATGGTATCTTCAAATGTAATTTTTAATAGATATGATTCATACCTATACAATAATATTAATACTACAGTATAACGTTATCAATGATGATCTCAACGTGTTGTATTTTCTAAAAATTTCTTCCAACCAAAAACCAATTATGTATTAGAATTAGTGCGCATATACTCGCCTGGAAATATGATGAGAAACAATCTTATAATTATGACAATGTGAAGACCCAGTGACACACCTCGGTGGCGTAGTTAGCTGACACTCTAGTCGTGTTGAGCTAGAATGCCGAGGACAGGGAGATCGAGGTTCGAATCTCGGTCGGGTGAACTGAGGATGGTTTTTTCCTAAATGATTTTCCACTCTCCCTCCACGTGAACGCGGGTTCACTTCCTCTAAATTCGACCTTCCCAATTCCAAATCCATTAGTTTAGTTAATACTTATGCGTATAATCCGAACGGGTAGTAAGGCGCGGTACTAAATAAATAAAAACAAACCCATTGAGCACTTGGTTTGGTTTGGCTGTAAAAAAAATGAGGTTGAGATTTGAATCCTAATAGAGTTGTACTGAGGCTAATTCTTCCTATATAGTTTCCCACTCTCTGCACATGCAAATGCAGATATACCTCCTCTAAATTCTACTTTCTTTATCCCTGCCTACTATAGATTATTAGTGTCTCCTTATAAATATGTGGTTCGCTCAGAACGGCTACTAAGATAGAGTGGAGATAAAAACAAACTAGATAATGAGCCCCAGTATACCCGATCTAGATTGAAACCAAGTTGAATCCTAACTTTCCCAATCAGTCAGAAGTGCAAGCCAATTTTCCAACCCTCAAGTGGTTTGGTTGATCATTGCAGTGAATAACAATCTAAATATACGCAGTCACATTTGCCCGGAGGTTTGAAAAGGTAGCAATATTCTTAATTTCTTGGGGGAGTTATATGTTTAACCTGACTAGAAACATCGGATCTTACAAACAAATCTAAACCAGACCTATTGATTGGTCTTCTTTGGATCTAACAGTTCATATTCATACGTAAGTTAAAGTGGAGTGCTGTGGAGTGTTATCAGGGTAAGAGAGATTGCTAACATTGTATATGTAATATGTCCTTCCCAATTCGGTCCCATTTGACTAATCACACACAGGCAGTGCTCTACATACCTTACATGAGGAAATATTTCCGTCGATACCTGACCAACGAGTGATATACCTACAGAGGGCTATGAATCATTCACCATTACAGTTTAAACTATTATTATTATTAGCACCGCGTCTTACTATCCGTTCGGGTTATACGCACTTACGCTAATGTGTAAGGGTAGGGTGATTGCGAGATGAAATGAGGGACCTACAGTTTAACGTGGAATCCGAACCACGGTGGAGGCCTGGCATTCCTCACATTCACAAGATGTCATGGCAACACGCCACGCCACGGGTAAGATAGACCTAAATGGGTTGACTTTACAAACCAAATATATTACCTAGGACAAAAAAGTGTAGTGTAAATGAGGCGATTGTATTCAATTTGCATCTCCCCTAGCTTAAGATAAAAAAAAAATCCATTTATACAAATAATGAATTTTTACATTAGATTATGTATGTTCTATCTAAAATGGTTTACTTAAGTTTAATGGTACAACACTTTAGCTCAGTTGGTAGCGTGTCTGTCTGAGCTAAAGATCCCGGGTTTGATTACCAGCATGGCCGAAAATGTATCATTGTTGAAATGTGAGTTTTTCAATTTTACAGTGACGAATTAGCGGACAGGGTCTGTATGATGTGTCTATTCTAGATATAGGCTAAGTTAGTTTATAAGACTTGTGCTGATATAATTAGTCGGTTCATAAAGTGAACGTTAAATACCTCAATTAAATAAGGGAAGGGGGGGAATGTTTATTTAAAAAATGTCTTACCACTCGAAAGTATTATACATAACCAAACATAATTTAATTATGTTATAAATAAATTTAAAATTAATATTGTTTTGATCCATGTTAAATTTGTTTTCTAAATATTTAATATATATAATGGGAGGGACCTAGTGGTGTGTCTAGAACGCGTGTGTTCAACTGGCGATATTATTTTGACAGACCCTTTCGTCCACATGTTGTTTGACACGGCACGCGCGCGAACTAGTATCGAGCCGCAAGATCTTGACACAATGTTGGCGTCAAGGTCAAACTTGAAGACACCGGAAGACTGGAAAATGCTTGTTTACCTGTCAGTCTCATTCTTTTCTTTGAAACGTTTACAAAATCCAACATAGACAATTGATTGTTTATTGCGTAATAAGTGTATACCGACCGACTCATGCATACAAGCGATTCCAACAACAATGCATAACTTACCTTGACAAGATATCGATGTGGAGAAAACAACACGGTCAAGGCTTTCTTTTCCTCTGAGAACTAATGACACAACACACGCAATACGAACATAACACGATTATTAATATATTGATGGAAAGATTAGAGTTTAAGGAACACAGCACACTGTGTTGTGTTTTGAAATCTTACAATTCATACTTCTTTAAAGCTCACCACAGATTATAACAGAGATAGTAAATAGATGCAAACACTTTAGTATTTAAACTGTCGAATGTTTATATTCTAGCTATGGTTTTAAAAACTGAGAATACTAAAACACTGTACCGGTAGTTTAACGCCGATTGGCGAGTTCCGAAATGAGCTGAATAAAACACTTGATTAGCAAAATATTAACTTGCATGAATATTGTAAACACGTAACATTTACTATGCGATTTAATTTACACACATTTAAAGCCAGAAAGAGTTAAATTGGTCTTAAGCAAATTCCAAAAGTAGTTATAATATACATAATTATATTTAATACCGCGAACGCTAAAATTAATGTCCCGTACTATTTTGATCGATTTTAAAATTGATACAAGTAAACTAACGTTATTTACTTGAAACAAATATATGAAACTTTTAATAATTAATTTTCAAGTCCTTGTCTAAATAAAGAGATAACTGTTATATTTGTTCCTGAGTGCGAATTAATAAAACACAAACGAGTCACGCGTTGAATACATCATCGGTTTACTACAACTAGACAAGTGAAAGAAACCTAGATAATACTGTGTGGATAAATTTCGTTTGGGCAAGCACACCGTACTAAACACACCAACTCCATTTGACACCTCCGGCACAACTGACGAGTGACAAGCGTCAAATCGGGTAGTCCGGCCACTCCGCCAAGCTAGTTCTGGCTCGCGCCTGAAGGTGGTACGCTAGTACACGACCATGGTAGCTAGTAATCCACGCAAGGTCGTGACGCTATTGAATATATCCTCTTGTTTTGTTAGTCCCTACATTGTGACTAGAAACCAGATGTGTCAAGACACTACTTAGAACGCATTGATTTAAATGTTTTAACACTTATATTTTATAGCTATAGTAAAAAGATTTTTTCCCCTTTGATTGGTGTTAACCATTACAACTATTTAAAACATATTGAAAGTTTATTTTTAGCTTATAAGCTAATTTCATTGTAGCTTTATGAAGACTAGTTTATTAATATTATTATTATTGTTATTATTATTATTATTATTATTAGCACCGCGTCTTACTACCCGTTCGGGTTATGCGCACTTACGCTAATGTGTAATGGTAGGGTGATTGTGGGATGAAATGGAGGACCTACAGTTTAACGTGGAATCCAAACCACGGTGGAGGCCTGGCATTCCCCACATTCACAAGCTGTCTTGTCAGAGGTGAAGGAAGGGTTTAGTAATCAGATAAATCTGTGCCGGGACACTAGTTAATTACTTACAAATCTTACAATATTGATATATAGTTTGTGGTTTTTCAATTATTGAAAACCTGCAA
This sequence comes from Timema californicum, assembly GCA_902141385.1. Classification (NCBI taxonomy): domain Eukaryota; kingdom Metazoa; phylum Arthropoda; class Insecta; order Phasmatodea; family Timematidae; genus Timema; species Timema californicum. The sequence continues at coordinate 20,298 of CABFOW010001728.1, forward strand.
ACGACATAACAGAGTTGTAAATTATGTAACAGTACTGTAAACAGTGTAATAGTATTGCAGGCGTACAACCCGAACGTGCGTTTCCACATGCTCAATAAGCCAATAGAAATTATTCCAACAATGTATATGTAAGTTACATAAGAGTCCAATGAAATAAATTAATCGAAAAAGTTTTGTTTCAAAACCCACGAATAGAAGCTAACAAAATAGCATTGGAAGCCTGTAGTTTAAAAAGACTGCGCACAACCCTGGCCTGGGTTTTGATCATTTTTAGCATTTTGATTTATATGGTTCGTATCTGATGACTTGTTTTTATTTACATCTCGTCCTCCGTTGGATTTTACGTACAAAGCATCCATGCCCTTTGAGTCAGTTTTATTTTCCTTTCTTGCACTGTACTCTTCGAGAAGTTTTACTTTCAACGACTCTCTCTCTATCCGGCAGTTCATCTCTAGCTTCAATTGCCCAGCAAAAATGGTCGTAGCTATTTGGCACATTATACAATATACTTAATAACTCTTCAGAGATACGAATATCCATTTCATTGAATTTATCAACTGTGTTGAGAAAGTTTGTGAGGTGATCTGCCATGTTTTTCCCCTTGTGCATTTTTGTGAACGAAAGCTTTTTTTAGAGGAGTTGCTTTCATAGTGGACCCCTTCGACTGATAAACTATTTTTAGTGCTCACTATACCTCATGGGATGTTTCGCAATGTCTTCTGTGACAAAGTTCTGCAGGATTCACAGCCAAGACAATGTCGGCTTCAGCTTTACGATCGGCTTTGTCCCACGCGACCATGAGCGGGACATTCGTGGCAATGGTTGCCGCGTCGGCACCTTCCTTTGTTGCCGGCCTGAGAATGGTTATCGGCACATCAACGTATTCCCAGTGGTCGTACTTTATAAGACTTGCTTCCATTTGATGTATCCATGTGTCGTAAATGTATTTTCCTAGTTTTTCAATGTGCATTGAGAATCCGGATGCCCTCTAAATTTCTTGGAAAACTTAACTGATTTCAGGGGTTAAAAACGTGTTATCTCACTTCTGATCACCCCATCAATTTAAACACACAGATAATGTATGTTACTATGCAACATAAATGTTGTTACAGCATCCTGGACCCATAACATGTTGGTTTTATTTATTAAACAACGCTTTTGGTTTAATTCATTAAAACAACATTATGAAAAACAACACTTTTTTATCTTGCATAAAAATAACAAACTTGTATGATGTTATATGATAACACAGATCAATAGAATTCATGTTTTATAATTAAACAAAGATAATGTTTATTTACAATACACAACAAATATTTTCAGGTAGTTAAAGCTTTTGGCTTGTCATTACATTAGCTCGTATCTTTTGTATTATTTTTGAAATATGATTCTTATAAGTTTTATTTGGACCACTAAATAATTTACTATTCGTTTTTCCTCATTAAAAAATCTTGTATCATATTTTTTTAAAAGCATGCCCCAAACTTTCATGACTATTGGCTCAATCTGGATAGTGCAGTACACACCACAGAAGGACACAAGCATATAAAAGAAGTAATGATAACGCTAATAAGAGTAAAACATATTTTTCAAACATTTACTTGGAACTATTATGAAAGTACAATAATATAGTATTATAATTTTACTAATAGGATTAGTGAGATAAATAAGGAGGCCTTTTTGCAACCTTTTTTTTCGTAGCTCAGATTGGGGCCTATGTCCTTATATGTTTCTTTAAAAAAACGTTAAGATTGGCAGGCCTAAATACGGTGGGCAGAACCATACTGATCCAAGAAATATGTTAGTGTTTGATTTAAAAAGAAGTATTTTCGTAGCTTAGTAATAGTAATAATAATTACTGTCAAAACATTAAAAGTGAGGAAAATCTGAAAAATTAACCAAAGGAAAATAGATAAATTTGGCCTAATAATCTAATATAAAATATGTATAATTTAAGATGACTGCACGTAAACACACATTGTTAAAATATTGATTGCCACAATTTGTTATTGTGCAGGAACTAAACCAAACCATATTAATCGGAACACGGGTGGAGTAAAAAAAAGTACCCAACTACACTTCCAAAATGGCAAGGAAGATGCAAATCGGCATTGTAATACGGTGATGAGCAAAGTATATAGCAAAGCACACAAGTACTATAGAAAGTCTAGACATTAATTATCCATTATTACTAGTGCATAACTATACTTTGGGAAGAACACAATAATATTTGAGTTTATAAACATCATTATAATGTTGTCATGTTCTTCACAAATACTTGACATGCTTTGTGTTAGAATGTGAAGAATATATTTTATCTATATGATGTTGAATTTTCAGGTCTTATTTATTTCACTCTTCACAGATGGGAAAACTTCTCGTGATACAATTATTGATTGGTTTATTATTTTTTGGCATCTATCTCGCTGCCGATTATCTACGAGATTAGATATATGATTACCCCAACATTCTATCAAAGTGAAACTCGTATCAATTCAATAGTTTCTTTATTTTAGAATTAATTATTTTTCAAGTTTGTTGTAGTTTTTTTAAATATAGTAAAGCTATTGAACCGGTCTCCATTTTACTGGTTTTTTTTAAGTATAACACAGAAAACTGCACTGCGGGTTTGAGTTGTATTACCTGCCTGTGGGGTATTTTCCTGGAGGTATGGTTGTATACTAATGTATTAGTTTTTCCAATTAACCTAAATACTATCCAATCAATAACGTTAACTAATATAAAAACAGTATTTATCTGTAATATAAACATTGTTCTTTAACAAAAAAGAAATTTGGTTAAAATTTACCATTCTCCCAAGTGTGTATACAAATACTACTGCCTTTCCTATTGTAATGTAATGTTTATGTACATGTAAAACATGTTTTTATAGTATATAGCCAAGCATTGAAAAATGGAATGTATGCTACATCTAGACTATAATATTTTTCATTCAAAAATATATGATATATGAAAGTTATGTATCTGATTTGTAATAATTTAAATTGTAAAATCGCATCAAAGAAGTTTAAACAATGGATGTAATGGTTCCTACTTATAGCTTGCTATAGGAAAGTACACTTTAAAAAGATGCAGGCATTTATTATTTTATGATACTCTTAAGACTGTAATCATGTTGAATAATCGTATTATCTTTTTAATTTATGTTGAAATATTGTTGAATAATCGTATTATCTTTTTAATTTATGTTAGAAATATTGTTGACTCAATCTGTGGAATTTCCTCATGTAATGTTTATAAATACATAACATATTTGTTTCATTATTATGAAATATTGAGTTCTATTTTTCATTAAAGTTTCCCTCTTTATGGACATACTACTTTTTTGTTAGATTAATTTAATCTCTGAAAATTCTTAATATCTGCGTGTCTACTCCAATACTTAGCCTCAATCACAATTTCAAGCTATTTTACATTATGTACCATTACCAGCTCTAGTCCTACCAACTTTATAGCTTTAATAGGCCTTATCCTCTTCCTCGCCATTACCATCACTTCATACTTCACCGTGCTGAATTGTATTCCATGTTTTCACTTCCTCATTCCATTCCGGTATTTCCTCTTCCTTCTTGGCCCCATATCAATTCATTGCCAAAGGTGGCTTTGATTCTTTCCTCCCTGAGTTTCCTCACCATTACAAATAGTGGTGAAATACCACTCCTCTTCCCTCCAATTGTTTGTTACTACGATTTTGAGATGTTTTACTTAAACATAGATGAGGTAGGGTGGAGTAGATATAACAGCTGGTAGGTGAATTTATGCAATCCTACTATTGGTACTCAAAATCGGTGGATAATAGGCTATTTAATTTTATTCTTAGTTAGAGTGGTGTTTATTTTGACTAGTCCTAATATTTACACAACAAATCAAACTAAACAATATTCCCTAAAATAGCCTTAAGAGATCATTAAGTACGTATGTAATATTAAATAAGCCTACCCTGGTGGGAAAGCACAGGAGTAAAACATAGTAAACCAAGGAAAACAGTAGTTGGTTTCGTATGGTTCCTTAAGGTCCAAGGAAATCCAGGCCATTATTCGTGTGTGGGGTGCTATGGAATTGTCCGTTTCCGGTTCTCCCAGGGACAGAGTATACCACTGGGAACCAAACTTTGTCTGGAACACGCTTGATCTCTGGTTTGTTCTGGTTTACTTTGGGACAAAACAAACCAGTGCAAACCAGACTTTGTTTGGAACACTCTGGATATGTGGTTTGTTCTGGTTTACTTTGGGACAGAACAAACCAGTGCAAACCAGACTTTGTTTGGAACACTCTGGATATGTGAGTTGGTCTGGTGTATTATGGGACAGGACAAACAAATATAAACCAAGCTTTTCTGGATCACTCCAGTTATGTGGTTTTGTATGGCTTTCTTTGGGATGGGCCAAATCAATGGGGACCAGACTTAGTCTGAAATGCTCCAGGTCTGTGATTTTTTCCGGGTTCTTTTTACGACAGAACAAAAAAGTATTTCTCTGGAACACTCCGGGTATGTGGTTTGGTATAGTCCTCTTTAAAATGGCCCAAATCAATGCGAATCAAACTTTGTCTGGAACACTCTGGGTGTGTGGTTTAGTCTGGTTCTCTCTGGGACTATCCAAACCAATACGAAATAGACTTT
>CABFOW010001728.1:25862-51827 GCA_902141385.1 Timema californicum
TAGCACCGCGTCTTACTACCCGTTCGGGTTATACGCACTTACGCTAATGTGTAATGGTAGGGTGATTGTGAGATGAAATGGAGGACCTACAGTTTAACGTGGAATCCGAACCACGGTGGAGGCCTGGCATTCCCCACATTCACAAGATGTCTTGTCAGAGGTGAAGGAAGGGATTGGTTATCAGATCTCAATAATAGAGAAATATTTTGACGCATGGTTATTGGATGAACATGATAACCTACTACAATATTCAGAATAAATATCACTCATGAAAAGCTATTGATATTAATAAGCGTGTCCAAGCTTTAATGAATCAAATTTGGGTTAGCGCATAACCAATATAAGATTAAGAGAGTACGCGAAAGCAACGACATTTTCGCAGTGATATTGGTATGACTGTTTCCTCAAAAGTTGACAACTCAACCGTTATGAATTTCTCAACATCAACGATATTTTGTTTTGCGATTTCAAACGCGTATGCTATTGCTATATAAAAGTGTTTTTTTATGTCTGCGTAAAATGTTTGACAGGTAATATTTTCAAATGACCTCCATTTTGAGACAATTAAAATAAAATATTTCTAAACGGCTAAATCTAAATCTAAATCTAAATTAGATCTAAACGGCGAGGATGGAACTATTAAAGAAAATCAAGTTTGCCATGTTCTACGAAATGGAGAATATTATGAAAAAGCGTTTGTATAGGAGGTATCCAATAATATTGATATGAATTTAGATTAATAATCCGGTACTTGAATTATGATTTGAAATTTTGGAATTTATAATTCGATAAGCGAAATATTTAAATTTAGTAGAATATAATTTAAGTAAATGGCCTATTTATTATAATAATACGTGTTTGTGTGTTAATCGCTACACTTGACGTGGGTAGGTAAATCACTTGTCTATCTAAAGTGTTTTATAAAAAATAAATCTTAGCTTGAAGAAATACAGTTGGTGCTTAAAATATATAAATGTAAATCATTGGCCTAAACAACTAAAGGGTCTGGTCAATGGTCGTTGGAAGTGAAGAGTTGCATCAGCACCAGCCCCTAATTTACAGTATCAGAAGCGGATTTACACTATAGGCTCACTAGGCACGGGCCTAGGGGGCGGCACATTTTGGATATCATTATTTTTATTTTTATATTTTGTTTTTGATAATTACGTTTATGGCGTGTACATGCCTGATTTTCTTCCGTAGAAATCTTTTCTCGAATATTAGCTTTCGCCCTCGCCTCCCTCCCACATGTCTTTCCTCCGATACATCCTAAAACCCTTGAAAATAATGGGAGGGGGTGGGGGCGCATATTATAATTGTGCATAGAGGCTCAAACACTTTAAATCCGCCACTGATCAGAAGAAACCAATTTAGTTACTCCAGCTTCAGCGGCTCAATCAGCCCACAGTTTTGCCAGAACTATCAGCACTTTAGAGCCCACCCCCCTTCCCTTCACCCACCCAAAGAGTGAGACTGAGTTAGCAAGCAAACAAAACAAAGCTATAATACTCTGAAGCCTTTATCGCAGGTAGCAATCACTTCAGTATTGATAGGGCGGGGTAAAGTCTAAACCTGTGCATAGCCTTGACGAGAACTCTTAGGGAGAGTACCTAACATTGTCACAAATAGAAGGCAATGCATTTGTCAACTGGTTTGGTCTTTCATTGAAATTCGTCCTGGCCAAAGCATACAAGAATTGGAAGTTTTCTAGCTCTCAGATATGTTCATTCGTAATCAAATTGGAGTATGTTCTGGTTTTCCAGTGATGGGGAGGTCAGGCATCAAATCCTGCCCAGGTGTGTGTCTACAAAGAGAGGTTTTTTTTTATGTTTTCCACTCTAACTCCATGCAAGTGTGGTTACAATGTTTCTAAATTTTACCTTACTATTTCCTATACCCTGTTAGTGCATTTAAATGGGTATAGATCAGACAAGTACACAATATAAAAAATGATAATATTAGGACGCGATGCTTAGAATAATTATATAACGAAGTGATATCTTAAAGTCTCCTCAAAGCTATACCATGCCGGAACTGTGAATATGCATTAAATTACAAAATGAATAATTAATAAATATTAATTATTAAAAATGTATTTACTATTCAATAGTAGATACATTTTTTTAAATATGAATACATTTTTACATCAAACCAGGCTTCTCAGTTATGTAGGGTCATTGTATACATGTAGAACTATAATTCCCACCGTATCAAATATAGATACTGTAGTACCTTAAACTAGCGTCCTACAGTTCTGTATTCGGTTAATATAGTTTAAAGACAATTAATATTAAAATAACGGCAGAACCAAGTTCCACGCATATCTAGGGTCTTTGTTTAACTCTATAACTATAATTCCCACCATGTGTGCTCATTCCGCAGATTCAAATATATAATCTGTAGTTCCACGCATAATATCTAGGGTCTTTGTTTAACTCTATAACAATAATTCCCACCATGTGTGCTCATTCCGCAGATTCAAATATATAATCTGTGTCGCCTTAAACATGGAGGTACTTTGAGGAGTGAAATCTAACTTTAAATACATATAATTTGATAAAAGCGGCAAACCCAGGTTCCACCCTTATGTAGGGTATTTGTAGACATAATTATGGAACAATGATTCCCATCATGTTTGCTAACTCTGCTGATTCTTAGTTACTCATAATATTCTATTGTACCCTAGCGCATTCTATGAGCTCTCTTTAAGCTAATATCTGACTCTTAGTGCTGTTTACGTGATTTATTTTTAACTAGTTCGCTATCCTAATGCCATCTATTAGAGATTTTTGAACTAAATTTTCACATAGTTCCATTTATTTTTCTAATGTTGGCTTAAAACGGTTGGTTTATTGTGGATGTAGTGGACTTCTGGCAGCTTTTTAAATTGACAACATTCGTTTTATAATTTAATATTATTTGTTTTTAAGCATAATAAAATTTTGCAATGTGTAATGTAATCTATTCTTTAGTACAGTTTTGGCGATAATTTTAGAAAAACATCCTTCCTTTTTCTATTTTAGGTCATCAAACAGAGTAAATCGATTATAGGCCTATTTTTAGCATGTTAAATAATGAATTCATTTAATGTCACTCATAATTTTTCTCATCAAAATAAAAATGCAATTAAACTTGTGTGCTCTCGAGCAAAAAGCACTCTAAAAGATAAGAAAAATTATGGAGATGTAATTAAGAACTTAAACAGAGAAAATAAAAGTTGGTTTGGAAATCTTATTGAAACTAGGTCTGTAAAGAAAAAGAAGGGTGTCTCAAAAATACCTGAGGATATAATTAATTCTGATGTGCCATTAAAAACAGACTTATCATCTGAACTATGGTGGTACAATAAAACTTTGTCAGATCAGAATAGAACAAATAAACAAGTCTGCAATAAGAGCATTACAAAAGAATTATCTTGTGAAAGGAGTGGTGCTTCGACTTTGTGCAAACCATCAATCAAATCTGAAGAAGCTTGTGATCTTCAAATAGATATTTTGAATTCCAAAGTGCCAATTGCCAATAGTCAACCTATAGTGTCTATGACTGAGAAGACACATGCTAAGTCCCCACTATTCATTCTTCCTGACATTTTTATTAGAAATATTCCAAGCTTTCCCCTCACCAATGCTAACAAAAAGCCCACAAAGTGTTTGCATGGAACTAATAATATCATGAACCTCTCGAGTGACAGTAAGGATTACTTGAGGTATCCCTCAGTGAGTAAGATACTCAATGCTACAATGTCTAAAAGTGCTCAAGCTGCTCTTGACAGATGGCGAAATAAAATGATTGCTCAACTTGGCGAGGAGGGTTTTCTTGAATATCATAAAGGTTTGTTACCCTGTCAAAAATGTATTGGTAACAGATACATTCACCACATCTCACTTTGATTTTGTTTAGCTATTATTTAACAAGTTTATGAAAATAAATAAAAAAATTAGCATGCTAATAGACGGGCTATAGCCATAAAAGGATTTTAAAAACTTTATTTTTCTGTTTACTTATAGCTCATCATACAATTTGGCTATCATAATAATTGTAACACTGTTAAAATAGCATTTTTCCACTTCATTATGTCTTAGCGCAAAGATTGGCTCCCTCTAGCATTAGAGTCTTAAACCTAGTTTTTAGTTAACCCAAACCCTATAAGATTATTAATTTATGTAACAATTGAAATTAATATTTGATATTGGTAGGCCTACAGATTAACCTATGTCCCATTCACAAATATATCAAATGTGAGGCACCTAGATATCTCATTAACTTAGTGGGAACTATATGCCAAAGCACCCTATCATATAATACACTATATTTTACTTAAGATATAAAGTCATGAAAAATGTAACACTTATCATTATATTTGCAATGAAACCGTGAATCGAACAATATTATAATTATATTTATTTTTAATACAACATTTAGACAACTCGTTAGAATATAAGTCCAAGTGAAAACATAGTAGATGAACATGTGGTTGATCCACTTTCCCTTACGATATGACCTCGCCTTATAAGTCGAAAGTTAAATCATTCATTTCGTAAACATTAATCGAGATTCAAATTTACTAGTGAATGGAATGGTAGCAAAGTTATATCAAATCAGCCTAGTAATTACCATAATGAAGGTTAGTTTAAGCTAGGTTGAAAGATACCTATTAAAATAGCCTAATTTTTTATCCTATTAACTTATTACTTTAATTAATATTTGATTTCCCATGAATGTGTCCATTTAGAGCTTTACTATGTTTTCAGTTACCGGTAAGTTCTAATGGAGCATTTTGTGAGTTTGTTGGATGTAATTTGATGGTTAGCGAAGCTGCAAGAGTGTTTTCGTTTGGATAAGAAAAGTATAGCTAAACCATTTACATGATATTTGCCTGTTGAAAGAGAGAGCAAAGTGTGGTCACCGCAGATGATTATTATGTCTTAATAATTGCTCGGATATTCTCCTAGCTGTCTCACCTGACACTATGTCAAATCTCTTTATACAGGGATTTTTTTGAGAAGATCCATTTGCTTATTTTTAGAACTGTGTTTATATTTTCATGGTTTTGTCTGATGTTGGTAGATCTCAATTTACTCTGTTAATCGGCTATATAATATAAGTAGAGCTTTTGTCGCCCAATTTTACTGATTTTTCAACGATGATTGTTCCTGGAAACTGTCACAATTTTATATGAGGGATATTTTTGTTTTTGATTGATCTGGCATTGTAGCTTAAATTGACGAATCCTTAATAGCTTAAAGGAAGGCCTTAGCTACCATAAAAAAACTTCATATAGCTTATAAATAATTTAATATGGGACCTAGGCCTATTTATAAATGTTTTTGGTCTTGGAAATTGGGGACCTCTCCCCCTTCCCACAACAAAATTTAATTTACTATAGCTATGGTAGCCATTACATTTTCTAAGCCTAGGTGATCTTTTTATATAGATACCCATGGCTTTTCCCAAGATTGCTTGTACCAGTCTATTTTAGTTGAATGATTGACCACTATTTTGTATTTTAATTAGGCTATATTTGATTTTTATAGTAATAATTTATCTTTTATCTAGACTGCCAAGGACGAGGAGATCAAGGTTTGAATCTCGGTAGGGTGAACTGGGGGTGGTTTCCCCTAAATGGTTTCCCAATCTCCCTCCATGCAATTGTGTGTTCACTTCCTTTAAATTCAACCTTTCCCATTCCTAATCCATTAGCATAATAACTACTTAATCTTATAACCCAAATGGGTAGTAAGACACGGTGCTAAATTTAAAAAAAATTAAAATAGAAATTTATCAGAAAACCAATTATCTTTATAGGGGCTTATGTAACATCAATTGGCCAGGCTATTAACTGCTAAAGTCAGTCAATTTTGTTAGCCCTTTAACAGGTGTATACAAATACTGGAAATTACTGGATTTTATTTTTGTAGCTACTAGAAATATACTTGAATCAAATCCTTTACAGTGTGCAAGCTTGGCGGATGTGAATACTCCGCAGAGCCCTATTGTTTATCTTGTTACCTTTGTGTATAAGAAGAAATTTGTAAACTCAGAGAAAAAAATTCTGTTAAGGATGATTGGTTGGAAAGTACATTGTTTACAGATTGTCTTTGGCCCCATAGAGTGGATTGGTTGGAAAGTACATTGTTTACAGATTGTCTTTGGCCCCATAGAGTGGATTGGAGTGAGGTTAAAGGGCATTGTTCTTTGTGTAAAACTAGCTTTGATATAAATAAAATGGGAGTTTTTTCAATCAAATCTCATGCAGAGGGAAAGAAGTATATTGACAGAGTGAAAGCTGGGCCAATGGGAGCCAAAAAAGAAAAAAGTTTGACTTGGTCCCTGCAGCCAAAAATGCAATGTCATCTGTGGGACTACTTAGTGAAGGTGTATAAATGACCATCAACTGGTTTTAGTGTTTCTTTATCCAAGATGAAGTTTCTCATGCTGAAATATTGCTGGCTATTAATCAAATAATGATACATTCTTCTGCTAGAAGATTTTCTGCTTATAGTAATTTTTTATAGTAATGTTTTCCAATGGTGATAATTCCTAGAAATTCCAAATTCATAAAGATAAACTTGGATAGGTATGTCATTATTTATGGACTAGCCCTTCTTTTTTTATCAAAAGTGAATTTGCCTATATGGTTATGCATTGCTCATTTTACTGCATTTCATTTGATAAGAGCATAAACATTATGGCTTAGAAGACCCAGATGGATATTGTTGTTTGCTTCTAAAATCAAAATGAAATTCACAGGCTACAAGATATTTAACATATGACTTCAGGTCGTGCAACAGCTCAAGATATATCAATGAACTTTATATCTGCACTTAGATCTTTGAAAAGTGCTTCAAGTTTTCATGTATGGGCCAAACCTCAGCTTTTTAAATGATCTCACAAGTTAATTGAAGAAAGATTCTCCACAAGATCCTGTATTGCTGGAATTTTAAACTTGCTCTTTACACATTGTCCATGGTGCTTACAAAACTGCACCTTCTATATCTAGTTGGGCTACTAACCAGTTATTCCACTCGGTATATTATTTATTCAAATATTTTTACAACGAAAAATGAACAACAGAATCATCTCTTTTCCCATTGAAGTTTTTTTATATTAGATGGGTTGAGAACTCAAAGGTGCCAGAGAAAGCAATGTCACTGCTGCCTTATTTAAAAATTATGTTACGTCTTCTAACCAGAATCCTCCAAAATCTGATAATTTTCAAACATTAAGTAACTTTGTGAAGGATGAACTTTTGACAGCAAAGTTGGAATTCATGCTGTCATTTTCACTTGAGTTGGAGAAATTTCTCACTGAATATCCGAGCAATCAAGCTCTATTGCCATTTATGTTTGCAGATCTAAGTAAACTAATTGAGCAGTTGATGGACAAAATTAATAAATGTGTTTTAATTAATTCAGCAAATACTTCAAAAAAATTGTTATCTGTTGATTTGAAGAAACAGTCCAACAGGAAATCACTCTCTACTGTATGTATTGGGCTCACGGCATCAGCAGATTATAAAAACACTAAAGAGATCAAAGCAGGGCCATTTTAAGTAAGAAAATTTGATGCCTGGGGCCAAAAATAATCTGAGGTCCCCCTTTGATGACCTATTATAGACATACCCTAACTTTCTACCATTTAATAATTATGAAATAAGGATTGTTTGATTCTGGGAGCCTTTCAAATATACTGGATTTTTTAAATAAAAATACTGGTCAAATTATAAATGTACAATATTGGAATTTCAAAACTCTAATCCAGTGACACCCTGCCTGAACACAAATAAATTACTACAGTATACATAGTAAGTCCTTAGCATAAGATGGTTATTTTCTTAGAAGATTTCCGTGAAGTTGAAAAACTGTGTAGATTGGTGTATTAAGTGGAGTGAATTTTTGGCATATGTGTTCAAAGGATATGTAAAGAAACTTCACATCACTTTTGTGTTTCCTCAGACTATTTAGAGTTTGTACTTGATTTACACAGGTTTACTAAAGAGACACATTGTAAAATCAAACTAAATGGTGGTAACACTATCAGCTGTGCATCAAATTACTATTAACACCATATACAGTAGCCCCATGACTTCTTTGGTGCTGACTGACAGCTGATAGCTTCGAAAAGTTACCAAACCAAATTATGTATCCCTACACTGAACCATATGATCTGCAAAAACATGTGTTTAGCAGCTGTCACTTCTGACAGTCAAAATTACAGGTATATACCTAAATGTTGACTTTCAAAAAGTCAGCACCAAAGAAGTCATGGGGCTACAGTACATTGTTTAAATTGACACTTGATAGGTGATGTTGCAAATCATAGATTTAACTAATGCAACTCAGTATCCACAAATTTGCATAATTTGAATACATGTAAGTCAAGAACCTACTTTCTGACAGACCTATTTAACTTTAAATCATTCTAGTTTAAAATGTTGGCAAAAAAAATATATAGTACATTCCTGATCTTAGTTTACTTGGATGACGGCTCATAAATTTACTAGGAATAGTCCCTAATGCATCCCTACGCCAACAGCTGACATTTGTCACTTTGGATAGTTGTAATGAAAATATATGGTAATGTATGAATATGATAGTTACCCCACAGTAATTTAGGCCAGTATTATTTATATTTATTTGAGGTCGGGTACAAAGCTTATTTATTGTTTTATTCCACTTAAAAAAATTATTATTAACAGCATTTTCACAAAAGGTTTAAAGAACATAGCTTCAAAATGGCGATCGGCGAATTTAAACCATGGCATTGAACATGATGGAAACAAGTTATTTACTTTGATGCACCCACGCAATGGATAGAAATATTTTATTCAGTTATATATTTTAAAATACGATAAAGTAATCATAAAGTAATTTATTATGTATGAAAAAAAATTGCAAGTATTTTCTCTTTTCCGAGTAAATATGATGCCTGTAATAAGAGGTATTAATGTATGCACAATATTACACATATATAACATTCCAAAATGAAGAATAAGTACTTTTAAACCCGCCTCAGTGGCGTAGTTGGCTAACGCGCTAGTCGTGTTGAGCTCTACTGCTGAGGACGGGGAGATCGAGTTTCGAATCTCGGTCGGGTGAACTGGGGGTGGTTTTTCCTAAATGGTTTTCCACTCTCCCTCCACGCAAATGCGGGTTCACTTCCTCTAATTCAACCTTCCCAATTCCTAATCCATTAATGTAATTAGTACTTAAAGTGTATAACTCGAACGGGTAGTGAGACGCGGTGCTAAATATTAAGTACTTTTAATTATGTTTAGAATATTGTTTCAGATTGGTTAAAAAGAAATTATTTAAAAAAATGAAATAGTGTGAGAAAAATTTAGTTAACGTTATTTTTAATGTAAAATATAGTATGATTTAAAAAAATTTAACAGTTATAACAAAACAGAAATCTTTTACAAGTGTCGGCAACTCAAAACCTAAACATATGCTTTTTGAACTGTCATTCAGGTAAAAACCTATCATTTAACAGACTACATTTAATATAATGAAAATCAAACCTGCAAATACTTTGTGTTTCAGGTCTTCTATCAAAGGGCAGTTTGTTCCATAGTACGGTTCATTCGTATTTGTCCGGCGCTACTGTGGCTCTGGAGCCAGATATTGAGGGTTGCTGGCAGAGCATGTCCGGAGTGTTGCCAAATATCACCAACGTTAGTGTACTCGAGAGTCATGTCGTTCATAGTCAACTCTTGTATAGAGGGATAATTGACTGTGTGGCAGAGTACAAGTAAGTTACAGTAGTAAAATAAAACTTTTGTAGAAAATAAAAAGGCTACGTAGGCCTATTAGTTCATTAAACAAATTAATTTTCAATTGCATCACACTAAAATGAGTCAGATTTGTTTGGAGCAACTAAAAGATTGTTACTGTTTTGTTTTTCTTTGTATGCCATGTCTTACCACTTAATTATTCAGGCTCATTGCATATCTACACTTATGAGGTGGAGAAATAAGATAGGTAGAATATAGAAGAAACACAACTAGATTTGTGTGGAGAAAAAATGGGAAATCATTTAGTAGAAAATACTCATTACACTAGGCTGAGAGTCAAACCCCAACCTTCCTGTTATAGTAAAACCAGACAAACCTTAGGTTGCATGCCCACAGATATAGGCTCAGCCATAGTTAAAGTTGAATTTATTCACTGTACATGAGTGTCTTATGCAAACTTTCTGGCATATTTATGTATTTAAAAAAAAAGTATGTGTACAATTATAAAAAAAATACAACATATCGCTGCTTGAAAAATGTTTTGTGTCTATCAAAGGTGGAACTATTAGCAATTACCCATGTTTGAGCCTTATGCTTGTTTCATTTGTAACCAGTGCTACAACACAAACCTGGCTCACTGTGGGTGTAGCTTCTTTTTTTTATACACTGTTGAGGATATATGCGTATTAACAAATAGACACATTACACAGTCTAAATTGGCTCTCCTTTTCTCAAGAGTAATTAAAAAAGGTAATATGAATTGTAGCACCAACTCCACATGCGAGTGGGTTACAAATTACAAAAGGAACAGGGGATACTATAAATTATAAAGAGAATAAATATAATTAACTCCAAAAATATATTTATTTATTTAGCAACATTAAACAGTAGTGTCGGCAAATCGTGTGCAAAAACAGGGTCATATGAGAAGATACCGTTGCTGACAAATTTAGAATAATACATTCAATTTAAGCAAGTAATGTCAAGCATGATAGCTCTAAAGGAACAAGGTCCTACTTACAGAGATAAACTCCAAATATAATTTTAATTGAACACAACTAGCACAAATGTTAAGAGATAATCCCAAAAGATAAATGCAGAGAGACGCCAAGAACACATCTAATGTGAACACTAATAAATCATTACAAAAAAGTGAAACTCAAAAGCCAATTTCAAAGAGAAACTTTAAATAGATTCAATATTAACGAATGAAGCCTAGATGTTAATATTAAGAGTGAAGCTCAAAATACATTTAATTGAACAATAATAAAGCATATTAAAGATTTAAGCACAAAATATAATTTTAAGAGAGAAGCTCAAAATATATTTAATTTAACAAAAATAAATTATTATTATTAAAGAGTTGTAACGGGCTATGCTCATTTAGCCTGTACATACAAAGAAAAGATAAATTGCCATACATACAAAGTAAAAGAAACTAAAAACAGATTTCAGTTTATTAACTCACTGTGTAATTGTGTTCTTGAATACGGCCCGGCACACGTTAAAACTGCCGACCAGACAACCAAAGAGAGAATAAGCGGACCGGACAGCTACACCTGGTCAACTGGGATGGTGTCTCGATACTGATTGTCTTTTGGGTGTTGCCTTGGATGGTGGCCAACTGTAGTTTTGTTCTGGACGATTCTATCATGTGCCAGCAAACCCTCCATTCCCTTACACTCAGACTCCAGATTCATTTAGTATATAATGCAATGCCTCTCGTACTATTGTTAGTATTCAATAACTCATCACGCGAGCATCCAGGAGACTTCAGTTCAATGTAAACCTACAAGTTGCGGTCAAGATGGTTGTTGCATCGGTCTCATCACATCACCACAGATAATGTAATATTTCTCATGATTATACATTTAGTTTTTTTATAGACTTGTATTTTTTTGAAAAGCTTCAGTGTAGGCTTAGTGGATTAGTATACTCTTTGGTAGAGTTTATTCATTCTAACCAGATTGTAGTCCTTATGACCACTCTTGTTTATTGTTCAACTATGTCCTTATGACATGTCATAAATATTTGAATGAAAGTCTGATGCCCTGTTCTATGTGACCATGACTAATCTATAAATTGGTTAAAAAGGGGAGATTGGGTTAATCTGTGGCGTTACTGTATGACCTACTTGTGTCTTTGACTGTTTTCAGTCTTTAGTTTGCCAACATTGTTGTACCTTAGTACAGGGCTCACCTCGTGGGTATGCTTCTATGCCAGAGGGGTGGCCCACTTGGTGTTGTTTTTACTTGTTCTGATCCCTTCAGGCGCCGCTAGGCTCTTTAATGTTTAGAAGTTTTATATTGTTGTAGTATGTCTTTAGACTATTGTTGAGTGTTGATTATACTATTGGATGATCAGGCAGTACTAATTAGGAATAGGTCCGCCATAATTTCCTAATGGCCTAGATTCCTGATATCTCTCTATCTAATAGTTGTAAACCAATAGTTACAGCACGTGAAACGTTTCTTTTATATCATATTACTCTTATCGGAGTTAACCAACGCTAGTTATCTCAGCTAGAAACTATCACTGTATCTCTTTAAATAAGAACTTCCTAGTTTTAGATATTGTTCAACTTCATTATTTGCTCATGCTTATCAGATTTGAAACTAACACCAGTAGGGCTGGAGTAAAGTTGTGTATGGTTGCTTAATCTTAATTGAATTTGATTCTACCGATTAGAGTTACGATAGTTGTCTGTTTAGCACACTTTCGTTTTAGAAAGTACACATGTTCTTCTTGGAGTCACTCATTTTTCAATATTCAACCAAACCATTGTTTTCTTGGTTGTATACAAATTTAGTGTGACTCTCACCAAACACGGTCATTTTGGTAACAATGTTTCTTGTTACTTTATTAACGCCTAACATTAAACAGTGGAAAGATAGACTTTTTCGTGTCTTTGGATTACAACACTCATAAACTTATAAATGTTGATTGGAAGGAACAAAGTATAAGTATGATTTACAAGTTTAACAAATCAGTTTATTAATATTCAAACAATTCAAAAGGAAGTACATAGAACTATAGGAAGAAATTATTAAAATCATCCATTGTTTAAACATGAGAATATAAACAGTCTCACTAATATAAATAGCTCGACAAAGGAGTATCAGGTGTGAAGCACCTAGGTACAGCTTATAACCCACACACATATAGGTCATAGGTGTAAATAAGAAAGCTTGCAGCTTGTTAACGCAGGACAATTACTAAGTCATCAAAGAGGATGAACAGCAGCAACTATAAGGCAATATAAATAAGTGGCGTTAATCAAATCTAATTACAAAATTACCATAGATAATTCTACTCCATCATCCTGATTGTGAGGCTTTTAACTACAACACATAATTTCAAATATAAAGAACCAAGCCACATAAATTTAGTCCCATTTTAAGGTGCTACAAGGAAAGTAATTAACATGAGCTAACTAGCTTGAGTCACCTCCATAGAGAGTTTGACATTACAATGTTATAAGCTCCTAGATGAGAAACTATTATTTTACAACTAGTAAACAGCAAACTACCAGGAATCTAGACGCTACAGATACTACGGCCGGTCAAGTCCTAATTAGTACTGCCTGAGCCATCATTAGTATATTTATTCATTTACCCGGAAAAGGGGACAATAATACTAGACAAAATAATGATCATTTTCGACTTATGCTAAAGGCACCACAAGGGGGCTGTACACAACAGACAAAACCCCGCAGGCCACTACTATGAACAAGAAGCACCTCCACAGTTTGCTCACTGCAAGCCAGTACACTGTTAGGCCCATCAGAGACAAGTGTCAGTTACAGACCCAATTAGGTCGTGAAACGAAGCAATAGATAACCTGGTACCCTCTATTATTTTATTCTATTCTTTAAACTATCCGCAGCATGGTCATATAATCTAAGGAGTCTAATATTGACCCTAATATTTGCGACTAAACCTAAAAGACATAGTAAGGGAGTGCATAAAGCTATAAACTATGCCTTATGGGTATAAGGAAACAAGTCAGTAGTACTAACATACAAAAACTATGTCATAAGGACATAGAACAATAGATTTCAAAACTCAACAAAATTACAATATCCCTCGGTACTTGTAGTATCCACCGTAGCTTTCTTACAGCGAGGAGGTGACACTGACACCTCAACCATCGTGGTCTTCAGTACGTAATCTTAGCAGATGCTCGTGAATATCTTCCAGCAGCTCCTCCAACTAGTGTTTACAATAGAATAGATATACATGAACCGAGGACAGGTCGTTATATACTAGTGGGACTAATAAAATTTGGCATGGCTATCTCCAAGTATGAAGAGGGCTTGTGTAATCTTCTAACATCACACCACCCGACCACTAGCACTCACCGATGACTGTTGGGAATACTTGAAATGAAGCCTCTCTTATTTACTCTTCTGGCCCTGGTATTAGATGTTTGTGTGTTGGTCTTCGAAGCCGAGTTGCCTCGTTTGCTAGGGCATTTTTGATGAAAAATGGGCATTTCTTGCTTGTGATGTCACAGTGAGTCTATATCTGCCACACATTATTAGAACTTATTAGATCTGGTAGTATTAGTTGTAAACCTATTATAAGGCTTCGTTGAGTGTAGTGTTAAAATGTATTTAACATATTACAGGATATGTAATAATTCCTTTTTGTTTTGATGCTAATAAACTCATTATTTAAACTTGTATATCACTATTATGTTTCGGTTGCCACAACCTTTCCATTTCAATTCCCTTGTGACTGTAATTGTCACTTCTACTAAATAGGAGCAACACTGCAGAGTAGCGCATAAAAGTTAATTTTAAGAGAAATACTCAAAACACAGATTAAGTCCAACTTTCTAACAATAAAAATAAATAATTATTTAATGGAAATACCTGCAGCACAATTAGAAATAAGCATAAACAAAGTCAACCCCGGTTTGTCTGTTAACATTACAAAAGCCGGCGACAAAATATTAAAGGGATATGCCCATAAATATGATGCTTACATGACGATTGAAGATTCCAATCCAGTTCTGTCACCAAGAGTCATAATGTACCAGTATAAAAACTTTAATCCTCTCAAAATAAGGGGCAGGAGACGAACCAATCACCACACACAACAGTCCAGGTATATATACCCTTGGTTTTCATAGTGAAAAATGGGCGATATAATCAAGACTGATGTAACAAAGTTTGTTTCTGGTTTCTGCACAGAGCTTCTTGTTGTTGATAGCTCTCACGTCCCAAAAGCCTGTGAACGAGTCTCTAGCCTAGCTCAAGGAAAGTGTACAGAGCTACCCAATCTGTGCGCACAACACATAGGTATAGAATCAATTACTCCCTCTCTCAGGGTGACCAATACTCAGCTTGCATCCATGTAGTCAGCTCTTGCTCCTTCAAGTCGGAGGTTTCCCACAAGTATGTCTCAAGAGGAGCCCGTATGATCAGGACCAAGAATAAATTTACCTGCAGCAGCACCAGGAGATATGGCGGTAAATCGGAAGAATATCAAAGGGGGAGAGGGATAAGACATCTACAGTAAAGTTTGATTTGGAGCGTACACAATGTTTCAGAATCACTTAAGGTCAATTAAGTCAGCTCACTCACCAGCACAACTGGTTTCATTAAGCTTGTGTCGCTTTAGTCTACAATTGTGTGCACTGCTACTTATAAGGTGTAATCTAACCATAATTGTGTCAAACTCTATGTTCATAGTTGTGCAGAATTGGCTATACTCGCTTATTCTCGTCTTCATTCACATGGGTACTTTGTCTGAGTAAGGTTGGTTCTTTCATTGCTACAACAAAATTTTATAAAGAGCTTCTTACTTAAAACATCACATTAAAGTAAAAATAAACTTATGACAAAATCACACAAACTTCAAAACTTTTCATTGAGTACTAAAGTTTTGAAGAAAATGTTCAAAAATAGGTTTTCATTAAACTTCTCTTAAGTAAGTTTTCTTTATGAAAACAAACACATTATCTTGTTAATCACTATAAACACCTTGTATATTAATTTCAAAACAAATTTCAAATTTACAAAAATAACTTATTTGTAAACTACCTTAAAATTATTTGTAAAATTAAAAACACACATTATTTATCGTGAAAAACTATTCCTAGAAACCCAATTTGAACTCATTCTTTAAGGCAAATAAAAATAAAAAAAATTGCATAATTTGTCATAAATAAGCTGTCCTTAAATTAATTTATTTAGTGAAAAATAAACATACATTATTATTGATTGTGTAAAATAGTCCCTCAATACCAATTTATTAGAAAATTGTTTAAGCTATTTTACAAAAAAATCTAATTTTACAAAAATCATATAACAGGGCTCATTTTTGTCCTACTTTTCAGTAGGAAAGTAGGAAATCTCCTACTTTTGAGAAAAAACTTCTTCTTTTCCTACTTTTTGACCTCCAAAAGAAAGAAACTGTTTGGTTTTTAGAGGTTGAAGTGTGGATCTTCCTTTTTTGTTAGTAAGTTAGCAAAACAAAATTTTGCATCATAATGCTTCACGCAGTTTGAATAAATTTGAATTGTATGCCCGAAAGCGTGTGCATTGTCTTTGAAATTCAATGGTTATAAAATTGTTTTTGAGCTATTTCCAACTATAATAGGCTAAATTATAAGGCTTATTAAAGCTATCCTTGTGTTATCTCATGGAAATACTGGTGTTGAGCAAGGATTCTCACAAACATCAAATTATCTTACTGACAACAGGACCTGTCTCTCTGAGGCAACTATCAGTGCAACACAGTATCATTCTCAAAGAATTTCATCAAGAAAGGATGTGGGGCCCATAAGGTGTACTGGCTGGACTCGAAGAAAAGAAGAGAATTGAGGCTGAACAGAAGAAGCAAGAGCAAGAAGATAAAGAGAAAATAAAAAACCAAAGAGAAGAGTATCAAGCATATAGGAAAGTTTTGGGAAAAAAATCACAGAAAATTAAAGAGGCAATGCATAAAGAGAACCTGTTGGAAAAGCAAGAATCGGAAGCTTAAGAAGAAGTTCGATCTTACAAGTCATTAGTGGCAGAAGCAAATGAAATAATTAATAATGTTATGAAAATTAATGATCGGAAAGGTTTGTAAATAGCTCAAACTATGCTAGAAGCTCTGGGCGAAAAATTGGAAGAAAGTGACTTTGCTTTTGAGAAAATAAGAAACAAACAAAAAATCATATTAAAAAGAGAAAGACAACAATGTTGGACTACTTTTGTGCAAGTCAATATGAATCAAAGAAACCCAAAAACAAATGAATGAGTGAGTCATTTTTTATTCTATTTTTTGCATATAACCCAAACGTTTAGTAAGACACGGGGTAAAAAATATATATATTTTTTAATATGATGTTTCACAGATTATTTTTAAAATATATTTTATTTTTAGGTGGAAGAGAGTTTATTTTAACCTATGTCAGCTTTTGATGAAAATGAACATCATTATTAAACTAATTATATCATTTTTATTACTATTTTGTTTCACTATTATTATTTACAAATTTGGATTTGTAATTAAATGACAAATTAAAATAAATTAAATTGGGGGAGAGGTGGAGCTAGAGGGGGGGGGATAAAAGGAAGATTGCAAGGGGTTGATGATGGCTGAGCATTCCTCCTTTCTTCTTTTGTAAAATACTTTTTCCTATTTTTACTACAAGTCCAATAACATAAAAACATTGTTTTTAATAATTTATTGGTGACCTGGCGGTCTAGGGGTAAGGTGTCGGACTTATGTGCTGCAGGTCCGGGGTTCAATCCTCTGTCCCGGCACAGATTTGTCTGATTTCCAAATTCTTCCTTCACCTCTGACAAGACGTGTATTAATCACAACTTGTGAATATGAGGAATGCCAGGCCTCCACCGTGATTCGGATTCCACATTAAACTGTAGGTCTCCCATTTCATCTCACAATCACCCTACCATATCACATTAGTGTAAGTGGGTATAACCCGAACAGGTAGTAAGACGAGGTGCTAGCAATAATAATAAATTTTATTTTGGCACTACAAAGTGAATATAGTGTTTTTAACATGTCCTACTTTTTATCAAATTGGCAGCGTTACTTTTCCTACTTTTTGACACCCAAAATATGCTATGAGGCCTGTTATAAGTAAACTACCATAAAATAGGTTTTATGGAATAAATATATCATTATTTATAGGTAAAATAAAAAACTTAACAAATGCCCATTTTTAGCCAAATCACTAAAGCCTGTTTTTAAAATACTCCGATTTAAAAAAATGTCATCAGTGATCTCCCTTGAATTAATTTTCCTCCAAAAACATATGTATAGTTATATTTATCATGTCAAACACTCCTCAGATATATAATTTTAAACATAATTGCTATAGCCATTTTCAAAATATTTCAAATTTTCAAAAACTATTCAACAAATTTATTCCCAAAAATCAACTACACTATAGTGTTATTTGATAGGTCAACTGCTCCCTAGATATCCATTTTAAACCAAATTGTTTATAACCATTTTCAAAAAATGTGTAATTAAAAAATATCCATGTTTATTAAATTACCCTTAATTTGAATATTAGGGTAAAAATAAAAATAAAAACTTCCTGGGGTATAACATAGTAAAATATAGGCTAAATATCATGTTTGAATAAAATCCATTAAATCATTTTGGATCTGTGGCCAAAGACAGACAGACATGGGTACATATTGAATTGTAAAATCCACTTTATTGGGTTATAACTTATGAGAAGTTAAAAACAAATTGAGACAAATATTTATATCCTAAAAACTTACCATAGGGGGCCTATAGGCTACCCATTTTGAATCAAATCATTAGAGCCATTTTTAAAAGATTTCAAATTTTGTTTGGATCAATCATCAGTAAACTAACCTTAAACTAAATGTTGTCCCCATAAAAAGTATTTATACAGTGTAATGTGTCATGTCAAACCCTCCTGGGATACCCTTTTGGAACCATATCAGATCCATTTTAAAAATATTTTTAGTTTTTGAAAAATCGGTTATCAATAAACTACTTTTAAGCAATTCTTCACCTCAAAAAAATATACAGTTTAATTAGTCATGTTAAACTCTCCCAAGATAGCAATTTGTAACCAAATAATTGATTTTTTTTAACTTGAAATTTTTTGAATAAATATTTGTCATCCAGTGAACTACCCATAAATGAATTATCACACCAAAAAATTGTATACAATTTTTTTTGTTCTGTTAAACACTCCCAAGACACCCATTTTAAATTAAATTGTTATAGCCATTTAAAAATATTTAAATTTTAAAAAAAGTTTCAATAAGTAATCCATGAACTACTTTTTACCCCAAAAACCAATACACAGTGTTATTTTTCATATCACACAAGTCCCAGATATACACTATAAATAAAATTGTTAATTCTAGTTAAAAAATATTTTGAACAAAAAAAGTCCCATCAGTAAACTACCCTTCAATGAATTTTGGCCCAGAAACCAATGATACTTTGCTATTTGTCATCTCAAACAAATCCTAGCTGTGCATTTTAAACACTCGTTATTTCCATTTTTGAAAAATTTGGAATTAAAAACTCATTCATCAGTAAACTGCCCTTAATTTAAGGGCTAGGGTCAAAATAAAATAAAAAAAATCATAATGTATTGTCCTTGAACATTTAAATATCAAGTTTGAACAAAATTCATCCAATTGGGTTGGATCCGTGACCAGGGACAGACAGAATTGTGAAATCCACTCTTTTGGGTTCAGAGCTCACACTTAAAACATAAAGATTCGTCATAATCTTGAGATCAATTTTTTTTATGTTTACAATACTGTGTCTTAATATGTGAAAATAATATGTGCAAATAATAAATGGAAATACACAATTGCACATATATTTTCATATTGTGTATTATAGCTTTAAAGAAAATTTTCAATTATATGTTTTTAATAAACTACCCTTAACCAAATTTCTCCCCTAAAACAATTAAACAGCTCTATTTATCATGTTCATATAAAAAATACTACCCATATAAATATTTTAAGCAAAATCATTATAGCAATTTTCAAAATAACTTTTTACCCAAAACAAAATATACATGGTTATTTGTAAAGTCAAACACACTCAAGACACCCTTTTGGAACCAAATTGTTAGGGCCAATTAAATATTTCAAGGATTTGAAAAATCGGTTGTTAGTTAACTACCCATAAGTCAAGTTTTTACCCCAAAAACAAGTATAGGACCTACACTGTTATTTGTCATGGCAAACACTCCCAAACTACCCATGAATATCTTTTTACGCCTAAAACAAGTAAACACTGTTATATGTTATATCAAACACCACCAAGATACCCATTTGGAACCAAATTGTTAAAGCCATTTGTAAAATATTTCAAGTTTAAAAAAAATCATTCATCATTAAACTACCCTTCAAAAAATTCTTGCCCCAAGACCAATAATATAGTGCTATTTTCATGTCGAACAAATCTTAGGTATACATTCTAAACAAAATTGTTAGAGCCATTTTCGAAAAAATTTCAATTCAAAAAAATTATCAGTTAACTACCATTAATTGAAGGGCTAGGGTAAAAAAAAATATTTTTGTGGAATAGTTTTATAGGATCCAATTAACAGTTTGAACAAAATCCATCAAACTGTTTTGAATCCTTGGCCATGGACAGACAAACAAACAGACAGACAGAATTCTAAAAGTTTTTATGCCACATAAAACGCAAAATTTTGTCATAATCTTGAGCTTGATTGTTTTCACAATAACAATACTTTCGCTTGATATGAGAAAGTAAAGACCGTTAAATCTCTTTGCATTTAATATTAGAATACATCCAAAGTTTCAATAAAGGATGCCTTTAACAGTACATATCATATATTTTCTTTTAAACAATTAAAGATGTATGTAAATACTACACATGATTAATTTTTACATAAATAATTTAAAAAAACTATCTGATACACCCAATATTTCCTGTGGTTAACAAACTATCACATAATAACAATATCATCCTCATTTGTATACATTTGAAAAACAAGGACCTAAAATAATTTGATTGATTCGACATTGTAGCGTCAGAGCAACAGGCTTCATGAAACCAATGGCACCATTGTGAGAGTTCTCCACAGGCCACTATTTTTACATTAATATAGGTTTTTTTCCCCCCAACAAAATAAATTAAATAAACAACAGTTCTTGAATATAATAGTAATATACAGTAACATTTTTTCAATGTAGACCACAAAAAGTATTTTTGTATTTTCTAAACCTGCCTTCTTATTCCTCTTCCACTATAGTAATGACTTCACTGTTAATCTCCTATTGTTAAGTTGTTAAACAAGTTTCATTGATATTCTTTGGAATTTTAATAGCAGAACCTGTCTTATTTTATAGAAACAAGTCGGTCTTGATTGAATGGAAGAAATCTGACAAACAAAAGCCAGAACTTGAAAATACGTACGACGCTCCAATTCAACTTTGTGCCTATCTCGGAGCTATAAACTACGACAACAATTATAACTTAAAGGTAAAATACTTCACTATCAGAACTTCTTCCCCCTCCCCCATTAAATCTCTCTCTAAACTTTAGGAGAATAAAAATATAATTTTAATTGAATCATCAAATCATACTAGATAGAGGCATATTTTAAAATGTTATCAAACCCCTTACTTTCAAAGGTAAAGTAATGATTCAATTGTAAAATAGAATATATCAATCTTCCTTTATTAACCTTTCCTATTTACCAATAATTGTTACAAGCCATAATGGCATTACACTACAGTAGGAACTAGTATCATAAAATATAACAGATATTACTTTTTTAAATAAAAAAAAGGTTAAACTATTGATAGGTTACTTTATTTTTCATTATTAAAAGGGCTCATTAAATGCGTTTTCATAGATAATTAATATAGGGTGTTTCTTTGCATATGGTGTGAGCAAAGAATGTTCTGGTAATTTATTGCTAAACTTAAATTTGACGCCAGGGATATTTCTTCTATGAAATAATGTTGATGTTAATACTCAGAAACACCTTTTTATGGCTTATTATTAGTTTAATCTTGGTATTTATTCTCTTTGGAAACAGTTTTGTTTGTTATTATTCTTGTCAATGTTGAAATTTGTGTAACTTTCAGTAATATAGAGGACTTTAGATCTTAATTCTTTCTAAAGCCTGGTACATACAACACAACTTCTTGTACTAAAAGTTGTACAAGAAGCCGCAGCCTAAAGATGGCATCATGTACCATGTGTGGAAAAGAACGCATCCTATATCGGACTTTTGAGTTGCAAACATAAATAACCTTGTCTGCTAGACAGAAAATTTATTTGAATACATCACAGAGGACTACTTAATCATGAAACTATTGTTATTAGAAATATATAACTTTTAAAATTTTATATATATTTAATAGTTATATAAAATTTTAAATGTTCCCAGTTTTAAATGTTACACTTATATATTTATTATACTATATGTAACACTATAATTTTTAATTTTATATATATATATAATAATAATTATTTTTACTATCTGATATTATTCGGATCTTGTGTGCGATTGTGTGTGTTACGTGAACAGTCTTGAGGTAATCAATGCGACCAAAATATTTTACAATTTCTTGCACAACTTTTTTTACAAGAAGCTGTGCCGTGTGTACCTAGCTAAGTTACCTGTTTCATTATTATTCTATCACTAATAAATTATTCCTGAATTATATCTATATTACAGGTATTTTATTTTGAAATGTAACATTACGTATATGTATACAGTTTTCATTTCACTTTTAAGAAAATATATCTTTTACTCAAGATGAATATTAAAATATGTTGATATTTTGAAATATTAGATCTAGTTCTAATAATCTTTGGAGAACAGGTTTGAAGTTAGGAAAAGAAATTAAGCTTTAAACTATAAGCTACCATATTTCTTGTATGTTGACCACAACTTGTTATCAAAATGGTTTGCTCCAAAATGTTGATTTGACATATTTATGAAGCTACAAAGAAAATTAGTTATGTGTAAAAAAGATATATCTGTGCAAAGTGTTCCTGACAAAATTATAAATCACTTATAGTTCACAGCTATCTTGTATAACTCACTATAAAATGGTTACATCTTAATCTTTTGAAGTAGATGTTTACAATGTGTGTGTTATTACTAGATTGCACAACTTAATACATGTATTTATTAATGGGAGACCAACCGATATATATATATTCCTGTTGGTCTCCCATATATATATATAACCCGAACAGGTAGTAAGACGCAGGACTATAACCACAACCCCTATATAAGTATCTACAACAATACATTTGAATCATATATGTTATTAAAATAATTGACTCCAATGGTTTAATTCCAAGTGCAGCGACTGTGAGTGATATTGTGATAATCTCATTGTTGTTTGGAATGATTGTGGATTCTACCTTGGGTTGGGAGACGAAATTCAAGAGGGATTAACAGTTGCCTGCTAAAGGAACTTCAAACTGAAGATCCGGAATCTTATCAAAAATATTTACGCATGAACGGTGAAACTTTTAAATATTTGGTAGCAAAAGTCACTCCATTAATTAAAAGAAAAAATACACACCTAAGAAATGCTATGACTGATTCGCACATGCAGGATAATCTTTAAGGCGCCATTTTCTTTGATCAAACCTTAGAGCATGTTCTATAACGAAAATATGTGATCAAAGATTTGTAAAATATTTCTGTGATCAAAGATCTTTGAGGAGTCGTCAAAGTTACATCACATTTTCTTGATCACAGATCTTTGATCAAAGAAATTTGACAGAAATGTGATAGTGTAATACCAGCCTAAGAAGGAACTGTAGTAGGAACACTAAACCTATTTTCATAGCTGTGATAGAATAACGAATGGTGAAGAATAAAATACTAAAATGTTTATTGAAAAGTATATTCATTTTACCCTCCTCGGTGGTGTAGTTAGCTAACGTGCTAGTTTTGTGTTTAACTAGACTGCCGATGTCAGGGAGATCGAGGTTTGAATCTCTGTCAGGTGAACTGGGGTTGGTTTTCCCTAAACAAATTTCCACTCTCCCTCCAAACAAATATGGGTTCACTTCCTCTAAATTCAACCTTCCCTATTCCTAGCCCATTAACGTATTCAGTACATAAGTGTATACCCAAACATATAGTAAGACGCGGTGCTGAAATTTAAAAAAAAACTTTAAAAATTATATTCATTTTAAAGTGTGAAAAGACTGTTTTTATTGACTGTGAAACCAATATAGGCAGGAAACCATAATATACTGTTTTATACTATACACAACAAGAATAATGATAATAAACATCCATTATTATTCTGCCCTAAAAGACACATCACAGAACACTATAGGCTGCTCCACTTTTAAATAATTGCAGTACAGGTCTAATGGGGTGCGCAGTTGTAAGATTATATCCGGTATTATAAACCTATAAAGGTATACAACGTTTATGGTAATACATTTGAAGTTTGGTTTACATAAATAATTGTGTATTCATTTAACACAAATATTATATACTGTATTATTATTATTATTATTATTAGCACCGCGTCTTAGTACCCATTTGGGTTATACGCATTTACGCTAATGTGTAATGGTAGGGTGATTGTGAGATGAAGTGGAGGACCTACAGTTTAACGTGGAGTTCGAACCACGGTGGAGGCCTGGCATTCCCCACATTCACAAGATGTCTTGTCAGAGGTGGAGGAAGGGTTTGGTAATCAGATAAATCTATGCCGGGACCGAGGATTGAACCCCGGCCGCCAGCATAGAAGTCTGACACCTTACCCCTAGACTGCCAGGTCACCTACATATATACTGTAGAGCTATATTAAATTTAATATATTCATGATTATATTATTATTATTAATTACCTAGTATAAGATAATCAAATTGTTTTAGCTTACTGGATATAACAAGCTTAAGATAGGAATAAGTGGTATACATTTATAAGTGCGGCAATGCACTTTTGAGTTCCTAATGCCATTGAGTAAGTTAATTCACAAACTACTTTGACATGTGTGATTTGTATGTGCCTTTATAAAAAGCATAATGTGCTAGTTAATAGTAAAAAAAATATCTCAAATATACCTATTGGGTGGATAATAAATCTAATAATTATTTGTAAACATAGCAAAGAAATAATGCATATTTATTTACATTATATACAGGACGCTTACAAAAGGTGTCCATAAATTAAATCGCCCCACTGAATTGAATTCAAGTATTTCAATTCATTTATTTCCTAAGAATTTTGATTGTGGAATGCTGGACACCTTTTTCAGTAACGTTTAGCCAATGTTTGCATTAAAGAACCTTCCGCTAGCTGCCCCTTACCACGTCTCCTACCTTAAATAGGGTACGGTATACCTTTCTGTAGCTTGGTCTGGCAGAGGAAATAATTTAATAAAAGTGTAGGTCTTGTTAAATATCCAAAAATATTACTGGAAATACTTGAGTTATTAATTCTCCAAGGAAAATGAAACATTTATAATCTAATCTATCTTTCAGGTAAAAGGAGGTCTTGTAGTGGTGGCTTATACCGATGGATCTCCAGCTCATGTTTTCTCCTTAACGTCGTCTGAGTGTCTCAAGTTTTGGCGAGCGTGGTCAATTAGATTGTATCACTTCTACCAACTGTCTCAACATAAAAAAATTGTTACCTAAATTCTAAATATTTGTTTAGTAATACTTTGTTCACTCATTCAAACACCAATATTACAAAATGTGATAGTGTGAGTTTTTAAATTTAACAGAAAATATATTATTTACTATGTAAATATTTTTGTAACCATCCATACATTACTAACTATTTACATGATATAAAATTGTGTATTATTTATGAAATAATGCAACTAAACTTAGTTGCTATATTGTTGATGTAAGAAAGTAGCTTGGTGTAGCAGTGTTGTCCGTTACTTGGCGACTCACCCACAAATGTTCACCATGAAGTTGGGCCCATCAGTCCCTCTGAGATGGACAGCCCTGCTCTGTTTGGTGCTCACGTGTGCCACTTGCATGTACGCTTGTGTGGAACACACAGAATACAAGGCCCTGTCTAACCATGTGGTCTTACTAGCAGGTACCTCGACTTGTCATTATTCATCTTATGTTGATTTACTTTATTTCTCAAGTTTAGTAAAACACCTAGAAATGGCAGCATTGGCTGCACAGATAGAATAGCGGTGTCTCGCACACAAGGGAAATATTAACCAACTTGCGTGGTTTTGATCAGCTAACCCTTAAAAATACCAAAGCCCC
>CABFOW010001728.1:54104-99606 GCA_902141385.1 Timema californicum
ACCCGACCGAGATCCGAACCTTGATCTCCTCGTCCTCGGCGGTTGAGCTCAACACGACAAGCGCGTTAGCCAACTACGCCACCGAGGCGGGTCTTATATTAATAACATGAAAAGTTTGTCTATCTGTCTGTCATGAGTGTTGTGCGATATCTACCACACGCAGAGGGCTGTGCACAAATATGTGAACCTGAAAGGTGGAATTTTAAAATTTTGACTATTTACTCTTTTACCCCTTTTGGTTTTTTAGCGTTTTAATTCTTTTATCTATTTTACTCTTTATGCTCTTTTTTTCCATTTGTAAACCTTTTTAACCTAAAATATTTCCCCGGAACTAGGCTGGGTGGTTAATGTACAAAGGCCAAAAAGGAAAAAGGTAAATCTAATAAAAAAGGGGCAATGAGACCAAAGATGATAAAGTTGCAAAAAATATCTGAATAGAGCCGAAATTGCCGAAAAGGGCACACCAGAGCAAAATTTTAAAAGTGATTTTAAAAAAGGCATAAGGTAAATCTAATAAAAATAAAAGAGGTAAAATAAATCAAAATATTAAAAAGCGGCAAAAGGGCCACGAAGTGTAAATGGGGTGAACAGGGTAAATGTAATAAAAAAAATTTAAAATAATCTTGATTGGATTTAATTGCAACCCTTTTTAACCTTTGTGCTATTTTTTCATACTTTTATTGCCATACACTAATACTCTTTTCATACTTTTTACCCAGTTTACATAACCTTTTAACTTACCCTGTCCACTGTTCTTTTTTTTATATATATAAATTTACTTTTTTTCCCCCTTTTTACCCTAAAATATTTCTCCCAAGCAACATCAGTTACTTCAATACTAGTATCTAATAAACATATAAAAATAAAATATCCAATATCTTGTGAAAGTTTTTCCTGGAATTACTCAATCAAAATACCTTAAGACATATAAATGTGAATATTTTGGCTTTTTTCACAGAATTTTAATTTTATACCATAGGCCTGTTGTAAATAATTATAATTATTTAATTTTGCTAGTCGCACAGCATAGAATATATATTAGTTGTGACTAAATACATTCATAATACAGTTAAATCTCGATTATCTGTGGTAATTGAGGGGCCGAGTTCCTCGGATAAATCAAAATCGTGGATAATACACATATTTTGTAAAACAAGAGATAGTAGCACATTCAATTCAAACTAGTACTCACCCATCGTGACTGCGTCTATGAACACATCATTATATTTCATATACTAAGATAGTACAAAAAAAACCTTTAAATCAATGTACAATATGCATAATTTAAAAATGTATGTATTAGTCCTTTGCTTCATTACAGCTGTTTTCTCTTTTCTTTATCCCACTATGTATTTTCCATAGCATCAGCTTGTCAGTTAGGACCTTGTCATCTTCCTGTTCCAGATAATTAAGCCGATACAACCCCGAAAGGTCTCCCTACCCCCTCCCTTATAAACCTTTTACCTCTCAAGCCATCATCTTCCCTAGGGGTTTATTGAGTAAAACAATCGGTTGGTATTCACTATCAACGCTGTTTTTCAAAAAGTTATGCCTTGCTGCTGGTGATGCCATGGTTAAGCTGCAAAGTAGATAATCCGCCCGCGAATAGTCGAGAGTTTATTGTACTATGGTGTATTTTTAATACAGTCAATACATAGTAAATCCAAACTAATTAGCTCGGGTTTTTGATTCATTCATTTAGCTTACCAATAAATATACAATAAAGCTTTGTTTTTGTATTTTGATGCACTATATAACAGACATTGTGAATGCCACCAAATCCAAAAATAATGGTTTTTGAAAATGGATAACAGAATTAATAAATAAGTATAGGCCCCATACTGTACATATACAAATAACCAACGGCATAAAAAGCTATATTTTTTAAGGGGGGTCCACTTGAATGTTAACATAATATGTCGATATGGTTTTATATAACTATTTATATTTTTGTGGGAAAAGGGAAGAGGGTGAGTAAATCTTGTAGTAAATAACAAAATTATTTGACTCTTTTTATAAAAAAAAAAAGCTTGTTTCATTTCAAGAAACACCTTTATTCTCCGATACTATATAGAATATACCAAAAACAAGCTTTAAATTTGAAATTTTTACACAGCTAGGGGATTATATCAGTGAAAGAAGTTCTGAAATGGTAATTCTCCCACCACTGAAAGCTCAAATTTAATATAGGCATTTATTTATTTTTTCAGTTTTTTGTGTTTCATTATGGTTTATTCCCATTGTATTAAGCAATTTAATTTAAATAACTTGAAACACTTCTTTAAACAATGTAATGAAATAAATAAAATGTATTTATCATTTTCTGTTCCATTTATTAATGTTCACATAGTAACCCAAAATCAGACATACACTTGTAATATCTTGTGGGTTGTTGGATTTTACTAAAAATATATTTATAGTTTCAAAATTATGACCTTTTTAACATATTCTAATTCGAGCTATGCTTTCCAAAGTATCTGTGTATCCTGGTATTTCTACTCGGTTGATTGATTGGCAGGACTTGTATGCAACAACCCTCGAAAACACACCGACAACACAATGTCCTACTTTCTAATCTTTGTTGCTGAGCTGTTGTGGGTTTGGAGCTCCTGGACTGCTGGCACTTTCTCACTTATGCGGCGAGTTTGTGCCGTGGACATCTTCACGCTTTATATCCTACGCAGGTATACTTCACGTCATGCTAGGAAGATTTGTCCATGTGACTTGCACCTTTTTCAACTTTATATCAATATACAGTAGAACTTCGCTTATCCTAACTAATTGGGAACCAAAGCTTTTTCAGCTTAGCAAAAACTCAGATTAACCGGTAGAATACAGAAGGAGACAGTATTTTCACAGATTTAAGTTACAATTTAATGAGTTTTATAAAATTTTCATTAATTTGACTGATATTTAACACATATGTTCTGTAGTTTTATATTTACAGGTAATCTTTTTACAGTACTGTAATTATTATTAGCGAAAGGAAAACACATTTTGTTGACTATAACATATAAATATCAAGTATTAATTTATTTTACTATCATTGTTTCTTACAATTATATTTTAACTTTGAGTTTGTTATCCAATAAAACATATTTCAATTGACTTAGTTTGTTCCTCCCACTCCCCATTTTCCAGAAACTGTGTTCAAATTATCAATGACCAGGGCTCGGTCTAACAAGGTTTTACTGAAGTTCAACTGAACAATCTTTCTGCCACCAAATCTTATTAGCTGTTTGGATGTATAAAAATGTGTATGTACTAATTACGCTATTGTGCTAGGAATGAAGATGGTAGAATTAAGGGAAGCTTACTCGCATATATGTGGAGGTAGAGTGAAAAATCACCTTCAGTACACCCGACCATTATTCGAACCCGGTCTCCCTGTCATTGTCAGTCCATTTTATGGCGATAATGGCACGTTTGAGTATACCATTCAACCAACAAAGCGGGTTTGAACGAAATTGAATTGTCTTTTTACACCAAGGTCATTCATTTACTCCTTGCATTATTTATATTAACTACGATTATACTGGTTTGCTTTAGTTGAAATTTAAAATGATGCCTCCTTACTAAAAAAATTAATTTTTTTATAGCTGAATGTTGGATCTTTTATGTTAATATATGTTTGTATTATCGTTTAAATAACTATTCAAACTAGTCTTATTTTTTCTATCAATTGACCCTACTTATAAAATACCAAGATATTTTCTACTGATATAAAATATTATGCCAGCCATCGAACACAAAGATAAAATGAACAAAAACCTTTAAAAATACAATCTGTGTATATTAATTTGAGATAGTTTGTTAATATCAACAGTTATTCTCATTTTTAGTGATATGCAAAATGAGATGTTAAAATTTTAAAAATTAAAAGCTTAGGCCTAAATAAAATTGGCTCATTGAATACAAAGTATGTTCCAACAGATGTTATTGCACCCAGCCCTTCTTCGCCTTCTGCAAGATTATGTTGAAGACGCTAGTACTGCCAGCACATATTGTCTCGAGCACTGCTTTGATTTGTCTGTCCCTTACATCGGCTCCTGTTCATGGAATACTGCAGTTCTTCAACGATGCGAGCCATGTAGCAGTGGTGTCATTTGGGCTTCTGTTTATTGGTCAAACATTTTTTGCTGGCTTGAAAATGTGTTAGCGTTTATATCTGTAGTTAGAAAATATTCTTGTATTGTCTGTCCCATAATAGAAAATTATATAAATCAATGTGTTGTAAAATAAGACTAGAAGTTTTTAAATATTATAATTTTTTTATTTGCAATTTTGACTCGGTTTTAGACATCACAAGTGTTTAATATTTCTAATTAGTTCCCTCAACATCATATTATGAACAACTTTGTTTCAAAAGCAGTGAATGGGAGGTTAACTAAGAAGAAATACACCTGTATTTGCATGGAGGATGTAAAAACAAAAATACATATTTAGTGCACCGAGCTAAGATTTGAATTAACGTTTCTAAAGTCATTGTTTGAATATAATTATGAGTATTTGTTATCTAAAGTACCTCCTCTAATAAGAGTTTCATTAACTCATATAACCAGGACATAAGTATGTTTCATATCATCTCTGTTTCACACCTAAGGGCCTAAACAGTAACTAAATACATGATACTGTGAAAAGTATTTGTGTTAGAGGAATTGATCTTTTATCATAATAAAATCCCGTTCGTGATGATCATTTTGTACACCTATATTATCCATCTATTTCAATTAGGAAAAAACTTGAACACAGAGAGAAAATATGTCTGCAATAAAAACCTCATTGTGGTTCTTTTTTTTTTTCAAAGCAAACAAATTCTGAAAAAACTACTGTGATTGTCCAAGTAGTTTATGAGAAATGCTGAGTTATGTTCTCGGATTTTCGAGTATTTGATTGTTGTAAACATGATGCCGCTTGGATCTACCCTGCAAGAACTTACAAAGTCATCACGAGTCACGCCACCAGCACTGGCGCACATAGCCTATAAGCACAGTGTGTTTATGTATGTGCCGCTGGTAGTGGCAGAATCTTGAAACATTCGAATGAAGGTGATTGCTGAAACACACAGCTAATGTTCGCTTATTGATGTGCCAAAAATGTTTAAATATGTTAATTTAGATAAAAAAACGAATCAAGTAAATAGCATTACAATATTAAATAAGAGTAGTTGTAATTTCAGATGTTCAAATCAATATAAAAACCCTAATAAAAACAACATTTTCCTTGATATGAATGAAGTGAAGAAAGGCGAGACAATTGGGTTCAAATAGGCAACAGAAGTAATTTAGTAGATCTGTTAATATCCATATTTATAGTTAATCTTAGGTTTTGTTATTGACAATTTGTAAATAATTGTTTAGTATGGGCCAAATGATAAATAATAAAAGTATATCTATCAATACACATTAGTAGGGCCTTGCTACTTTGTAGTATATGGCATACACTTACTTTGTGAAATATGAGCTTGTCATTGCTTTTTATACCAAATATAATGTTTAACACCATAAGCTGTTTAACCAACACACGTTTGCCTTACAACTTTCGATTTTACATTAACAAAGTTGTATTTTCATCTTTAATTTCAGTTAATTCGAGAACATGACTTGCTTTAAATAATCCTAATCCCTTATTAATGTATGATGTGAACAATACTCAATATTAACCTTTTGGAAACCATATTGTATTATTTTGTCTGTATCTGTTGCGATACTTTATGTTAACTATCAACTGTATCACCTAAGAGTTTCAAATTTTTGTAACATCGGTGACTTGTGCGTAATGCAACCTGTTTTGAAATGCACGGTGGCTGTTTTAAATACATACTTGAGCTGAGCCTGCAAATAAAAAAAAATTAAACATGCTACTATTTTGCATCCACAATTAGTCATTGGTCACGGCACAAAAAAAGTACAGTAATAATTTTTTAGCCACCTTTGTGGTACTAAACTAATAAAATTATTGCTTAGCTGTTATCGAAAAAAACTTCATTCTTTCTGTAAAATAATACTTTTACATCAACACTAAAATAACCAACTTCTTTTTTTTTAATTCGAGGAAGGAGAAGGGGCTGAGGTTTAAGATGCAATACCAGATAGTTTAGTATTATATCTACACATTAATAATAATCTATATTTTTCTCTTTTTTGTAATTTCTTCAACATGAGTCTGTGAGGTTAGCTTTATCTTCCTTCTCTAATTAATTAAGTATTTTCATTCTGCTTATCGTCTAATGTTCTTAATTCTTAATTTTATGTCTTATATTTTTTCTAATTTTACATTGGTTTTCCTCAGACCTGATGATGGCGTTTGTACATCGAAACATGTAGTCAACCTGCCTTCTGGCATGCAAGGCTTAAGGAGTGGAACTATAAATCAGCTAAGGAACACTTATATATTCAACAACTTTTCGATTCTGTTTCAAGTTTTCTCGTATTTATTGTCTCTAACCTCTATTAAACAATTTTCTGCCTAATTTCCCTGTTCACTTGCATTGGTTAAAATTTTAACTTTTCTTTTGACAATTCTGAATTTATCACAATATTACCTTTAAACTTAATTTTAACCTATTACTATACCTAATATATCTTTCTTTGTAATGGTTTATTCATTAATCTGTAACCTTAGAATATGTGATTTTTATTTGTATTGTATTGTCTAATTTTAATGTTTTCTGTATTTAACCTGTTCTTTTTCTACTAGATTTCACACTCCTTAATAGGAATTATAAAGTTGTAAAGTTTTCATTATTTATAGGCTTGCCAGTATTCTATTCAATCAATCTTCTCTTCTATATAATGTCATATATATTTATTCAGACTTGTTATTATCTATAACTATTCAAATTCTTATAAACTCAATATGTTTTTTGCTAATTAATTTTTTTTTTTGTTTTTAACTTTTTCCTTATATTTCATATCACTTATTATCTTTTCATTTTTAATTAGATCCTTTTGTTATTGTTTATTGGGTCTTCCTTGAATAATTATTTATATGGTGGGTTAAGAACATAAGTGACCTCTCCAAAACGATTACCGTGCATTTTGAGACGGGTGGCAAATCGTCTCGCTCTATGCTGGTTTGTAACTGCATCATGCCGGTGTCAATGTTTGTACAAGCAGCGCGAAATCTCGCTCAAAGATCTTCAATTTCAGTGGGAGGATTTGCTTAGCATTAACCTAGACATTTAGGAGAAATAGAAAAATGTATGATTAATAATACTTTATAGAAAAGGGAGAGGCAGTGAATCTAGACCCCCCTCCCCCCCCCTTGACATGGCCCTGGTTTCTGATCCTTTTAGAAACATTGCATCTCTTACTTTTTGTCCAGCCCGCATTGGTGGACACGTTGTTTAAATGTCGAGCTCATCTATATAGTTTTGTTATTCGGTGATGCAGGGGCAGATCCAGGATTTCTGTAAGTAAGGGAGCCTCTGTGAAATTTTGATGGCAAAACCCTTCAAAATTTGAAAGTAGTTTTTCCAATGTAGCACTCAACTTGAGAGTAGACCTCAAATTAAGGGTAAAGCTCGAAATTTGAAAATTTGAGATTAGTATTGAAATTTATCATAAACAAATAATTAGAAAATAAAATAGTGGGGATTAAGTTTAAATATTATATAAGTATTTTGTTTAGTTATTCAACTAAATAAAATTGAGTGAATTCAAATCTCGAACAATTGAATGCCTACGTTACTTCATTATATATATATATTTTTTTAATTTCTTAATTATTGAACTCGAAAATTTACCACTAAGCCAAACCAACACATTATGCTTGTGGGGCTATTTAACACTTTTGTTTAAAGTGTGTCATTTGAAATGAAATTATTTTAAAGATCTTTTTATATTATACATAATATGTATGATCAATAGTTGCAATTTTAATGATTATAATAAAAATTATTATAAAATAAATTTAAACATAAACAAGGTAAGGGAGTAAGTGTAGCTAAGCCAACATCTTGTACACATACATAAATATTGTTGCTTGATTTACATGAAATGTAGATATAGTGTCTATTAAAATCCGCAGAATATAGTTCTAATTTGTAAAAGTATTTTCTGTTCTAAAATTAAGTAAAAATTATCTTGTAAAATTAAAGGTATTTTAAATAAGCAAAGATATCACATTAGGTTAATTTAAAGTGAACTTTTGTTGTGATAAAAACTATTTTTATTAGCACAAAAATTTTAAAGTTTCATTTATTACGCACTCCAAATATAAACTCAAGCTTTCATGTTCTTTTAACTGTCATATATTTTAATGACATCTTAAGTGTTGACGGGGGTGAGCGCCCCCCCCTACCCCCCCGCGCTCTTGTCTTGATTCGCCCCCATGGTGTTGGGGGAGTTCAGGGTTCGAATTCTAGCTGGCTGTACTAAGGGTGTTTTTTCTTCATCAATGGTTTCCCACTCTCTCATACACAAATGTTGACACGTTTCCTCTAAATTATACCTTTCTTATACATTAGAGCAATTAAATGTGTATAGCCCAGATGTGTAGTAAGACTCGGATTAAAATAATTATAGTTTTATTTAGTTATATTACTTCAACTAGCAAAAGAGTTATCCTCACCGGTGGTAACTTTCATGTCAGACTAAATTGCCGGTGGTGGTGAAATCAGGGTTCAAATCCTGGTCGGATGTACAAAGGGTGTTTTTCCCTAAATGGTTTCCCACCCTCCCTACGCAAAAATGCGTGTACATTTCCTATACATTTCTACCTTCATCACCCCTATTCAATTAGCGTAGTTAGTGTGAGCGATTAGTCTGAAGCAGTGCTGAATAAAAAGTACCAGAGTTTGTGCACGGCCTGTAGTGAGTGCAGTGTTTGCAAGGAGTAACAACAGGTGGCGTTCTCCCTCAGGAAACAGCCAGCTTACAACTTCCTGTGGAACAAGCTCGCTCTCATCTCCACTTCCGGCTCCCTGCCATGGGCTATGTTACCCCTCACCCGGTTTGTCTAGGCCACCGGAATGTGATATATTGGGTGATAAAACACGGTTACTTTGAAAACTATAATAATGCTTGAAGCATTTGTTTGTCGGTGAGTCATTAAGTTTTCAGCTTTATAAAAGGAAGAGTAACAGAAATACGACCAAAGGACTAAAAATAATTCCAGGTTATTACTACTCGTATCAGATTAGACACACAGTCGTGTAATGTGAGTTCCTTTGACTCTTTATGTGGAGCAACCAATCTTCGCCATTCAAGTTTATTCTCTGCAATACTTTTGAGCTCGTCCCAAGACTTTCAGAATTTTCTACCTTGTTCATCAACGGTCCTCCCCCAAGTCATCCCTGTCCTGCCCCGACAACTGCGCCCTTGTGGTTCCCAGTCCACAGCTTCTCTTGAGACGTTACCTTTGTCTCTCCGGATATTGTGGTCAAGCCATCACCACTTGCATTATCTTCAATTTGTCGTCAATATAATACACTAAATCTAATCTGGAAGAGAAAAGATAAATTTTAAAGTGGCTATTTATATATAGGCTAGGACTTTAGTACATGGGCTGGAGTAAGGGTAAAGAATGTAATTGTTTAAAGTAGTGCATCTATAATTCCGTATATAAGAGATTGGTGGTCTAGGGGTAAGGTGTTGAACTTCTGTGTTGGGGGTCCGGGGTTCAATCCTCAGTCCCGGCACAGATTTATCTGAATGCCAAACCCTTCCTTCACCTCTGAAAAGACGTGTATTGATCACAACTTGTGAATGTGGGGAATGCCAGGCCTCCACCGTGGTTCGGATCCCACGTTAAACTGTAGGTCCTCCATTTTTATCTCACAATCGCCCTACCATTCATTACACATTAACGTAAGAGAGTATAATCCGAACGGGTAGTAAGACGTGGGGATAATAATAATAATAATAATAATATAAGAGATTATAAACAAAATTAAATAAAAATCACCCTCATTGCACTTGGTTAGACTCGCCGAACCCCAACCTTTCCGTCACTGGCATTCCAGTGAAAGTGAACATAGGATGATTATATGTTTTAAAGTTAGTTTGAAACAAACTTTTAAATCGCCACTATGATATTATATGCATTTTACATGTATTAATTAGTTATTTGGTGGTATCTTTCCGCTCACTGCAGTGCTTGAAAGGTTCTCAATCAGACATAGTCATGGGACATTTGATTTAAACTATTTCAGTGTCACCGACAAGACCATCCGAAATAGTAAATTAATTTTTGGTATACACTTAATACAATTTTTCATATACACAACTTTGGTGCTCATAGTTCATATTTTTTTATTACAGTTCATATTTCTAATTACGTCACTATATTTACCTAGACTCGCTGCGAGAAAAGGTTAGTCCTGGTCAACAAAAAATCCACAGTCACATTTATATTCAATTCTAATTGCATCATAGCTTTTGGAAACGGCTCATTATCTATGCCATATGGCATGGCTTTTGTACCTACAGAGCCATACGATAACTGTGCTCTTCCTTTATGTCAAGGGTTTTAAATGGCATATTTCTCTGAAATTTGAAGCGGTAAGTCTCTTCTTTCTTTTCATTTTCCATTTAGGGCAGCTATGCTGCTCCACAGTGTCTCGTTCCAATTGGTTTCTCTGGACATCGGTGATAGAAAGATTGTTTAAAAAATCATTCTAAAAACACAAAATTTATAAAATGATTGTTATATAATATAAAGAATATATTATAACGCATATTGAAGCATTGCTTATTCTGGGCTTTTGTCATTCATCATTGTTTTGTGTATAACTCTTATATATTGACCAGAAGTACTGTGGGAAACAACAGATACCTCACACGTTTTTGTGTATGAGCCTCTCAGAGAATAGTCGACTCATTTCCCGATGGTTTATTTGTTCACTACATTGTTGAACTGCTCACAGGAATTGTTGGTAACATTCAAACGGGACGACTCCTGGATAAATCAGTGCTAAGAGCATTGGCGTACTAAGCCAAGAGTCCCAGGCTTGATTACCATGTGCAGGTGTCATTTTTCAATTCAAAGAATATAGTACTAGATCAACTTTTAAAAAAAAACAAGAATATCTATATGATAAAATAATCTACACCAACATTGATAAAATATGTGTTATTACATTACCACATTTTATTTTAAGTGTGTACAGTGATTACAAATGAATCGTAAAACTTTTAAGAATGATCGTACCTCCAGATATAATTTCTCTTCGAGTTTATATCCCCAAAGTTGTTGGTTCATAATGCAAGTTGTACATCTGAGATCAACTACATCCAAATAATGCATGAAACCATACATCAGTTTTAAATGAGAACTATATATGTTATACCCTAATAGTGAAACTGCCCATTTCATGAGGTCACATCTCTGCTCATTCCGGGAGATGGCTTCTCGCTTAACCATTTCACAAATTGGGCGAAAATCGTACTAACTCTTGCCCGTTTTATTAACTGGAACTTATTGTACTACCTAGGTCCCTACTACACGTTTAACTGAAATTCATTTTAATATATTTTCTTCGCTTGTCCATTTCACGGGGCGGGCAAAAAGCTCGTCCAGTTCATGAAATGGGTAAAGATCGGTGCGGCCCTGTTCGTGAAATAGCCAGTTTATGAACCGGACTGCACAATTCATGAAATGAACTATTTTTTGCCCGTTCTTGAAATGGTTAGGATAGACCAGTTCACAGAATGGGCAGAAATTTGTCCGATTCTCGAAATGGGCATATTCACATATGGGGATGTAACACACATATGTGTATATATAAAATATATTTATATGTATAATTTTACGTCTAAACGTACGATGCCAAACAGTCGGCAGTTGAGAGGGGCTGGAGCAATTACTGACAGATTGAACTGGAGGAGGATTCTGGTCCCGTTGACAGATGCAGACCTGACTGTAAGATAAAGAGTTTATAATTTTACGTACCCTCTTGCGAACCCCGAGTTGAATACAACCTCCTTACACCATTTGACCATGGCTCTAATCTCGATCGATCAATCTTTCAAAGAGTCGAGCCATTCTGAGGGCTGTAAGAGGAAGTTTCTCCTCTGCCCGCCACTGATCCCCTGGGAACCCTCATGTCTGTCACTGCACAAGGTATAACGGGCAGGGATCGAATAGCTGACACCCGAGCCTCGGTTTCCGGTCTTGGAGCGTGACGTGACGTTCATCGCCCCGTCCCTCCCCCTCAGCGCCATTCAACGGAGGACTAGGAGGTTTGGGGAGAACCGTGTCCTGCCCTCCAGCACCATAGTCTCGCTATTATCAGTAGTACAGTAGCCCCATGGCTTCTTTGTTGCTGACTGACAGCTCACAGCTGACTGCTGACGGCTTTTAAAAGTTACCAGACCAAATTATGTATCCCTACGCCGAACCAGATGATCTGCATGAACATGTGTTTAGCAGCTGTCACTTCTGACAGTCAAAATTTATGTATATACCTAAAT
Source organism: Timema californicum (assembly GCA_902141385.1). NCBI lineage: Eukaryota > Metazoa > Arthropoda > Insecta > Phasmatodea > Timematidae > Timema > Timema californicum. Next base: position 66,521 of record CABFOW010001728.1, read on the forward strand.
GTTGACTGTCAGAAGTCAGCTGTGAGCTGTCAGTCAGCACCAAAGAAGCCACGGGGCTACTGTAGATAGTACAACTTCCTAAACAAGGCAAAAAAGTTCATACGTCAAGTCATGTTATCTATAGCTAGATCCAGCCCCGTGGTGTAGTGGTCAGTGCCCCTGGCTCTGAACCTAGGTGTACAGGTATCAATTCCCGGCTGGTACCTTGGTTTTCTCAAGGGGAGTCATCCCAACGGTCGCCAGTGGTTGGTAAATTAAATTGTAGTTAGATTTAAGATTTCCACGTGCTTTACGCCCTCATAGCCATCATCTCGTTGTGGGTACGACGTAGCGTGTAGTCAACCTCTATAGCTGTACCCTGGGTAACGCTCTGTGCCACCAGAGAGGCTGATAGTCTACATACAGAGGACAGAACTGGATGTAATGTATCTCCCAGTCAGTAATGCTATACGATCAAATAAATATACAGCTGTTATTGTTGATATATATTTTCAACACTTATAAAACAATAATTATAATATATAGTAAAATGTTATGATTGCAGGTGGCCTACACTCCCTTCACCCAGACAGAAGGCAGTATTACCTTGATGTATTACACTATGGCGCTACCTTATAAGTTGAGCCATGGTTAAACCATGCAGGTGACCTGGTGGTTTAGGGGTGAAGTGTCAGACTTCTGTGCTGGGGGTCCGGGGTTCAATCTTCGGTCCCGGCACAAATTTATCTGATTACCAAACCCTTCCTTCACCTCTGACAAGACATAATGTGAATGTGGGGAATGCTAGGCCTCCACCGTTGTTCGGATCCCAAGTTAAACTGTAGGTCCTCCGTTTCATCTCACAATCACCCTACCACTACACATTAGCGTAAGTGCGTATAACACGAACGGGTAAGTAAGACGCGGTGCTAATAATAATGGAACCATGCAAGGTAAACTTGCTACCTTACAGAGTAAACAACGGGAACGTCGACCACGCAAAGTAAACTTTATTCCTACCAAAATCCAATTACAGCTATCTATATATTAATAAAATAGTGTGTTTGTTTGTGTGCGATGCCCAGCCAAATCTACGGCACGTAGAGATCTGACATTTTTAACATAGGTGAACAGAAGGGGGTTCGAATGCGCCTAGAAGCACATTTTTAAATTTTTAATTAAGATAATCTTAACAAATTTTTGAAGAAAATATTGTTAATCTTATAATTAAATTCTCATGACAAATCTATCACCATGGAAGGGGGGAGAAGGGTGACGCTTACATAATTCTTTTTTTTTAATCGCAGCGTCCTACTACTTGTTCAATCTATACGCAAATACTATAATCATTATAATGAGATAGAAATAAGGAAGGAAACATTTTGAGGTAATCTACCCACATTTTCGTGGAAAGAGAGTTGGAAATCATTTAGGTTAAACCACCTTCAGTAGACCCGACTAGGAGGGCTTGAACCCCAATCTCCTCGTCATCAACGGGCCAATCAGTCACGAGGGTGGTGTCTTAAAAGTTTCGTCCATTGAAGCAGGTAAACACATTATTAAAAATTGCAAACATAAATAATGATTAAAAAACTAAAATAATCTCTCAACCTAGTTAACTACCTATATTATTGCACATGATCAACACTCACGTTTCCATTTACCATGAAAACCTCCCTTAAATATCTTCTAGGGTCAACCAATACCCTTTCAAACTACTTTTAACAGAGTTTCGTGACCAAACCCACACCCCACCTACCCCCTCACTAACCACCCACCTACATGGAGTAGGACTACACCGGGATACACCATTGTAGGGTGCTTCACTACAGTCCAATCTGACTACTAAATAAGTTACTGGATCTACTTTCACGTGTTCATACGTCAGGTAATGTTATTTGCAGATGTCAACAATATTGATAAAATAGCACTATTAAAATGGAAACGTGTTATATACTTTGGCTGCAAAAAATAAGTTTGTATATTCAAAAGTTTATTCCTACTAAAATTGGACTGTACAAACAGCATTACGCAGATAATTATGCCCAATCGTCAGCACGTGAGAAAAACCAAACGCCCATAAATAGACTGTTGTGAACTCCATATTAAATTATAACATTGGATTCAGAAGATTGCGTTCGACTCTTTTATTTAACTCATTTAGATGTTAAAGCTAGTTTTGAAATACTTCTACCATTCTATTACCCGCTTACGTGCTACTCCCATACTAAATTAGACTGTTTAATACGGTGAGATCGGGGTTCGATCCAAGTCGGGTGCACTGAGGGTGTTTTTCCTAAATATTTCTCCACTCTCTCTCCATGCAAACGTTGGTGCATTTCCTATAAATTAACATCTTGCTAATCCCTAATACATTAGTGTAATTAGTACATAGGTGTACAACCCGAACGGGAAGTAAGACGCGGTGCTAACAAAAAAAATTACATTTTGTTGTTAAACAATTTGTACTCTATGGGTTAACAAACTTTAGTTTTAAATAAACATTGTGAAGGCCCTTTTCTAATATTTCATAGTTATATACAATTACTGCCATGCTAATTTTAATGACGCTATAATGGTTTACTAGTAGTTCTGTGAACAGCAGACCTCACTCCATTCAAAACACCATGCTAAGAATCATGTCATGTTCTTATCCTTACTACAGTCTTAAGATTTCTCTTTGGATTTCAAGTTGAAATATATCCTATATTTTCTCCTTGGATTTGAAGGAGATATTTTTCCTTTGTGATCAAATTAGACAGAAAATAGATTAACATTTTACCCGCATATTCAAAAATTAATTATAATTTATATTCATAGGGAATATCTATTGTTCACGTCTTTCTAGCAATATATGTTCATTTATTTTTAGTGAATACTCACTAGGTACTCGATTGCTTCCTTAGAATTTTAAATTCAAGTCACATGAGACGAGTTATTAAACAGACAAATAAACCTTTTGATCGCCCGTCTTAGTGAAACAGGCAACCAGATTGATGACAAAACATGTACTCACTTCGTTCGGCCTATGTCACAGATAAGATACACACCAAACACTCAACCTTACGGGAGTTTCTTTGGGCTCCTTGAGACAGGCTGCGTTCTTGGGCACTGGGGAATGCTAATTGCAGTTACAGTACTCCCATGGCTTCTTTGGTGCTGACTGGCAGCTCACAGCTGACTTCTGACAGTCAACATTTAGGTATATACCTAAATTCTGACTCTCAGAAGCTGCTAAACACATGTTTTATGCAGATCATATGGTTCGGCGTAGGAATACATAATTTGGGCTGGTAGCTTTTCAAAGCCGTCAGCTGTCAGTCAGCACCAAAGAAGCCATGGGGCTACTGTATAAGTGATAACAGCGCTTCCATACACCCATATCACCCCCACTTACCCTTTTTATTGAACAAACCTTTTCAGACAAGTAACTAGTTGACGGAATTTGAAGACAGTTTACCTAGAATATTTGCAAACATTTGCTTGAACAAAAAAAAAGCAACTGTCTACTACGTTTACTTTGTAATTTCCAGTCTGAATAGCCTCGTTCGAGGTGTTGGTTTATGGGAAGGGAGTGGAGCCACTACCTAAACCTAGCTTTGAGAAAGCTGGTTTATTGACATAAGAAGGAAATTTTTGTATAACCATCTTTAAAATGAACTTTTTTAAAAAAAAAAATCCCTGCTTGATAGAAATGTTGTCACTTGGGATTGCACGTAGCAATCCCCGTGTTGAGTGACTCAAGCTCTCTCAATGAGCACAGCCCGGTGTGTATGCCTTGTATGTGGTAGGTTCAAGGAATGTCCTTGCTAATAATTTTCGTTGAAATTGGTCCACGAATTTGGTAGTAGCCGTGGAACAAACACCTGGACATACAAACAAAATGCCAATTGGTCGAGTTAAAACAGGGCCTCGATACGCTCGTTCAGTTAGTAAAACCTTAATAAACATGTAATATTTGTTTTTATAACAATAACAATAAAACATCAAGGAAGTTCCCAACGGTTTTTATTTTCAAACAAAAGTTTGTTAATCGGTAACGCCACCGATGGTTTCCCGACCCAAAAAATAGCATTCTAAAAACAATTCAAAACTCACTTGAACACCCTAACAGATTCATTCGCCAATCATAAGGTTCCCAATGATCAACGCGTGTGAAACTACCTCTGCACCCAAATTGTGGGCGCAAACCACAGATTGAAATGATTCAAATCTTAGACCACAAAGTAATTTGGTCCGAATCGATAGAGATCGTACCAGGCACAAGCTTACCCATCAATCCATCATTCTCTTGTGCTGTGATTGTAATTTGGTATAATCACTCCGAAACCACGTGGTAAGAGGTTTAGGTAACATGACCTTGAACGGTAACAAAGGGATCTACGTTGTAAGAAGCTTGAAACTATGATACAACTTGAAAGAAAATCTGTTCTATTGAATATATTGAGTAAAAGTGAAAGGTAGCTGAGCATTAAATGTTCGTTAAAATTGAACTTAATTTTTAATAGCTGTAACCTGACTTGAAAATAACAGTCGTTCGTCCCCATGGACACATGCATACCTCTAGTATAAGGGGCCATTGGTTTGAATTCATGAAGGACCTAAGACGAATTAGTATGTGTGTGAGTTCGTACTGAAAGCTCAATTTGTGGAGATATTGGAGTTTGAAAGCTTAAATTAGGATTAAAATCGCTCCGCCGCTTTATATTAGTCTAGAGAAGAGACGTTAAAAACCACAAAGATAAATCACACGTGGAAATAGACTTAATTGATGAAGATGGTATCATACGTCATACATTTTACCTCAAACAATATGTGCAAGTTTGGGTTGCAAATAAAACCATAACATATTATTCTCTGCCGCAGGGCAACACATATTCATCTTCCAATAATTGTAACGCCATACTTGTGGGAAACAAGATTCTCTGCAGTAGCCCTGATGGAAATAAAATACCACTCGAGGCTTATAGCTGAAAACGAGCGACTAGTTTTCATCTCACCATTAACAGGGTGTATCGGCTGTAGAACAAGCACAGACATCCCACCGAACAGTGTAAGGAAACGAAAGGGTGTTTAAATAGACTGGCCTGCCGACGACAACAGCTCCCCCAGATCATTATTCAACAAAAATCGTATCAAAGTCAACATGCATCAACCAAAGAACACCGAAGTCTCTCATGGATAGAGTTTTTCAAACTGCACTCCACGAAGTCTTTGGGCTTCACCATAGTTATTTCAGGCTCCAAGAAGCAAGTTCAGGAAATATTTTATTTGTATTTAACACTATAAAATTAATATCATCAATAATTAGGGTTATCAAATCTCTTAAATCTGAATAAAGGACATTTGGCGAAGGTGAAGCCAGAACATGGTATGTTTTATTGTTGGTATGTACTGTACGTACGTGTATGATTGTAAAATCCAGGTCTCAGTATTAAATCTTCATAATATCAGTGTGAAATATGTTACATATGAGGGCTCTAGTATGTATTTTTTCTGGTGTTCCTTCAGCTTGGAAAGTTTTTGAAACCCCTCGTCATAGATCATCCAAATATTATATCTCAAAACTAAACAATCGCCTTGTACCGTTCACAAGGCCTGAAGTGGGAGAATTGTTACCAGTCACGATAGCAATCGCCTCATCAACAACAACAACAATGTAAATATATATTTTAAATGCTTCTGTTTAATAATTTGTATAGTAGCGCCTAACTCAGAAAAGCGTTTTATTTTGTTGGTCAGTTGGCCTCACTGTGTACGATACTTTTAGTGTTTGTTCTAACATGGATTTATTTTATAATATTCTTTGTATAATTAATTCTGTCTTGAGATTGTTGACCATGGCTCAAAGTTAATTTTGTATGTGATAATAAACTTCCCTTCCTAGTCTCTAGTCTAAGCGGACAATCCAAACGTTCTGTCACAAACAGAGAATTTAGCCACACCAGATTTCTATAATCCCCAGGACAGTATAAATGTATGATGATATTCACACAACCGGCCGGCCATAGAAGATGAAATCATCAAAAATCCCTCCCTAACCTCATTGCAGCAAAACAACGTTCCCGGGAATAAAAGTCAATCCGGGCAGTTCCTGGGCGGGTGGAAGCCACGAGCCCACGACCTATGAAGATGACGCTGCGTGTGAACTGGAGTCTATCGCTCTCTCCTCTCGTTGTCTTGGGGCACTCCTCTCAGGAGAGGAGACACTGTAATCAGATCACGTCCCGACCCCCCTCTCAAGGCCACGGCATTGTTCTGCTCAGGGAGGAGAGCACTCAGCATGCGACAGGTGTTTCTGCCGCTGTGAGTCGGGATCTCTCTTTCTTTACTTTCGCTCTTCTTTTTTTTTTTGTTCCCATCGTTCACCCTCTCTCGATCTAATTCGACCAAACTCAGCTTGATCAAACTTTACCTAACCTAACCTGACAAATTCTTTGTGAAACAGACGCCTGATATTTCCCATTACAATTCTCTACAAAAACTTGCCAGCGGAATTTGCGTGATTGACTCAGCTCGCTCATTGGTAGTTGCATTAATCAATAAAGTTACTGTGGAGTCAAAATGCAGTACAATTTGAATTGAAAGAGGGTTTTAGAAAATACAAACAAATTTTTTGCAGTAACATTGAAAACTTTTTTTTATATAATTAGTGTCATTTACAGGTAACAATAAACGGTCAGTAAGTTGTTAAAATCACGCCTGCTACCGAGAAATGTAAAATCTAGAATAAACAAAGCAATAACTTTACCGGTTGTTCTTTATGGATGTAGAACGTAGTATCTCGCCTTAAATAATAACCGGTCCCGTGGTGAAGTTCTCAGTGCACTTGGCTATGAGCCCAGCTGATACCTTAGGTATTTTTCCCTAAAAGGGAATAACCTCATTGTCATCAGTCACTAGGGTTTGGTTAGTTAGACTTTAGCTAATCTCATCGGGACATGGCAAGAGTCTCCAAGGAAAGGATGTACAATTAGTACATTCGGGCCTCCTCTGTTCAACGGCATAGTAGTACTGGATAATCTTTACACAAACTGGACTACAAATGATGTAGCCCAGACGTGCTATATTATATCTAGCTTAGGTGCTTAGGAAGATATTGGGTCAAAAGAGCTGATGCTAATGAGGAGTGGAGTAAGTTACATAATGACGAGTCGCATACCCTGTACTCATCACACGACATTGTTAGGATAATCAAGTCTTGTAAATTACAGTGGACAATACATTCAGTGTGAATGGGTGATTCTAGAACCTTGTTCAGAATACTGACTGGTAAACCCAATGGGAAGAAACCATTGGGAAGACCTAGACGTAGATGGGAGAATAACACTAGAATATACCTGAAAGAGATAGTGTGTAATTAGGTGGAATGTATATAACTAGCTCAAGATAGGGATAAGGTATAATGAGGTGGACTGGATAGAACTAGTTCAAGATAGGGGGATAAGGTGTAATGAGGGGGACTGGATAGAACTAGCTCAAGATAGGAATAGGGTGTAATGAGGTGGACTGGATAGAACTATCTCAGGATAGAGATCAGGTGTAATGAGGTGGACTGGATAGAACTCAGGATAAAGATAAGGTGTACTGAGGTGGACTGGATAGAACTAGCTCAAGATAGGAATAGGGTTTAATGAGGTGGACTGGATAGAAATATCTCAGGATAGAGATAAGGTGTATGAGGTGGACTGGATAGAACTATTTCAGGATAGGGATAGGGTGTAATGATGTGGACTTTTTAAATTATTATTATTAGCACCGCTTCTTACTACCCGTTCGGGTTATACGCTTTGAGTACTAATTACTCTAATGGATTATGAATGGGGAAGGTTGAATTAGAGGAAGTGAACCCGCATTTGCGTGGAGGGAGAGTGGAAAACCATTTAGGAAAAACCACCCCCAGTTCACCCGACCGAGATTCGAACCTCGATCTCCCCGTCCTCAGCAGTCGAGCTCAACACGACAAGCGCGTTAGCCAACTACGCCACCGAGGCGGGTGACTTTTTAAAACTAGCTCAAGATAGGGATAGGGTGTAATGAGGTGGACTGGATAGAACTAGCTCAAGATAGGAATAGGGTTTAATGAGGTGGACTGGATAGAAATATCTCAGGATAGGAATAAGGTGTAGTGAGGTGGACCTTTTAAAACTAGCTCAAGATATGGATAGGGTGTGGTGAGGGGGACTGGATATAACTATCTAAGGATAGGGATAGGGTGTAATGAGGTGGGCTGGATAGAACTAGCTCAAGATATGGATAGGATGTAATGAGGTAAGGCTGGATAGAACTAGCTCAAGATAGAGATAGGGTGTAATGAGGTGGACTGGATAGAACTAGCTCAAGATAGGGATAGGTGGTGTACTTTTGTAAGTGCGGCAATGACTCGAGCTCCTAATGCCATAAAGTAAATAAGTATCAATGGTTCCTCTTGGTCTGGTACGCAGCGGCCCTGGTTACTGACCTAAAGTCCCGGTTTTGATACCTGCTGGCACCATAGGACTTTTTTCCCCGAAAGCGGAACTGTTCCTACGATCACATACACGGTGACAGAACTATATACTGCATCTCTCACGGTCAAACATTCCCATACGTTAAAAAATATATATATATATAGTATGTTATTTATATATAAAAAAACTACAGCTACAGAAAACATGACTTGACGTATGGATACGTGACAGAAGATCTAGTAGCGTTTATATCTGTCAGATAAGGACCTTCCTGTGAAAATGGGACTATAGATTAACATTTACTAGCCAGTATCATCAAGACAAATTAACTCGGCACACCTAGCAGACCCACCTTCCTGAGCGCTGAGACGCGTTCACAGATGTACTATAAAGAGATCCCAAGCTATTTAAGAAACGATTGATTATTTAAAAAATATGGTCTATATCTGTCACGAGCTTCTTTAGGATTAAAAACCTTTTATTGAGGATCGTATTAGTGGCTTCGATGCTTTACAGCTGTATTTCAGCCCTATTAGAAATAATGCACTTCAATGATATTTCCTTTTAATTAGACGGTGCTCTTAAATCAGTATGAAGACGCACCCAGTGAGCTAAGTTGTCGAACTGCTATATTCCAGCCGTTTCGGTGGCCACATACTCTAAGGCGTCACTCTCACAGTAGACTAGACTGCCGATGACAAGGAGCTCGAGGTTCGAATCTCGATCGGGTATACTGAGGGTAGTTTTTTCATAATGTTTTTCCATTCTCCATCCACGCAAATGTGGGTACACTTCCTCTAAATATACCTAAGCTTATTCGCCCCCTAAAAACGTTAGTGCAATTATTACATAAGCGTACAACCCGAACAGGTAGTAAGACGTGGTTCTAAAAAAAATATTTTTCGACAAAAAATCTAACCTGGGGTTCCTATTTGACTTTGATAATACAGCTTGGTACAAGCACCAGTGCACGTACACCGGGGTCTGCCACTTTTTCTTTCCCCAAAAATTTAACATAAATTTAAATACACCTTTTCAAGACATTAAAAGAAAAAAAGGAATATGTAAAAAAATTGCGTCATTACGTATCATAATGGTGTCTATTAGTTAATGTAGTTGTAGCACATTCGTGTGAAAACTCGTCAAAACATCTAATGGCTCTGGACCTCACAGCAAATATATCCACCTAGATGACCTCGCATTGGAATTTGACGCAGCATGTATCTTTGAGCATTGAATTAAATCTTCTTCCGGACACTCATCGAAACAATCAACTGTATCGTATACGGCGAATTTGCCAACATCATCATCATAGACAAGGACAGACACATTGTGGCTGATTTTGGGAGTTAATATAAGTGACGTGACGTTCCATTTCCTAGTCACTTAAATAATTGACTTCATTATGGATTTCCAGAACCACATCGACGATGACAAATAGTTTATCGTTAAGGAACCAATTTTTTTATTTGTATGTTACATATTTCCCCATTATTACTTTAGGTGTTCAAAAAACACTTACGTGTACCAAAAAGTTCCCAGTCTCTAAAAAGCAAGCCGACTATATAAATGACAAACTTCATGGCATTCCCTAGCATGATGGTGATGTGGATTACAACGTGAGTAGCTAGGGTGGCGTATGGCTCAAATTTGACCTTTGACCCTGAGTTGTATGACGTAATCATTGCGTGATATGTCGCAACACTCTCCCTGGGTTTTCCCTGGTGACTCATACCTGGTGCCAGTATATTTCCGTCTGACCTGAATTTCCCTTTTGGTTATTTCCATGGCGATATGGGGTTAACGACCTGTTGAACTCCTTCAATGTCGCAAAGGTTTATTTCTAGTTTTCTATGTGGCAATGGGTTTTCCCTGATTACTGGCGCCATTTTGGCGGCTGGACAAGACAGAAAAAAATCGTGACCTTGAATGATGTCGCAACCCTCCCTTTCTAAGTGGCAATGGGTTTTCCCTGATGACTGGCACCAATTTGGCGGCTCGACAAGACGGGAATAGTTCATTGCTTTGAATGCTGTTGCAACCCTCCTCTTCTATGTGGCAATGGGTTTTCCCTAATGACTGGCACCTGTATGGCGGTTCGACAAGACGGGGTAGTAAGTGTAGTAAAGACCGAACCGGTATTAAAAAAAACCGTGGAAAAACAACTGTTTATATGTAGATTCAATTTTTTTTTATAGAAAGAGACGTTTAGAAAATACAAACTTTTTCAGCCATCATATATAAAATAATACTATAGTATCGGTGATATTTTATAGGTATTAATAGTATATCAAGATTGGTTGCTTCAGATCACTTGTCTTGACGTATGAATACGTGAAATTATATCTAGTGGCTTCTTTAGTTGTTCCTATGATAATGAGACTGTAGTTCGGTGAGACAGTGCTTAGATGTAATGTTCATCTCTAGGATTCGGTTCGAATCTCGTTGGGGTGCAGTGGGAATATATCTCGATATTGAGATTTTCAATAATGTTTTCTCTCTTGCGTGCCGGACCGCCCATCTGGGCTATCCACATATTTATATTAATGGAAAAGGAATCTCTAATAATAAAAGGAAGCGTTTGTCTGGGTGTGTGTGTTTGTTTTTTTGTGTGCGATGCCCAGCCAAAACTACATCACGCAGAGACCTGAAATTTTTAACACGGGTGTACGGGAAGGGGTCTGAATGCACCTCAAAGATGGATTATTAATTAGGCTATTTATTAACACAATACCACAGTGGGTCATGGGAAAAGCCTTGTGGGATTGCAAGTTATGAATAATTTAAACATCAATTCATCCGTCAATAATTGAATCCCATCACTGGCAAATAAAAACTAGGTCCTCGGGTATCTTTCTACCGTCACAATGCATTTTATATATTCATCGATGGTCGCATGGTCTAGGGCATCACTAGACAGCTGATTACAGAGTGATCGACGTTCGAAGCGAACGCGGGTACACATTCTACCCAGTTTAAAAATCTGGTCAACCAGCAAAGTCCCTTAGAAAATGGTGGGGTGCAGGAAGTATGGCCATTCTAACATAAATTAGCCGTGCTAAAGATATTGAGGTTCTATTTTCAGTGTGCACGCCATCTAAATGTCAGGCTTCTAATTCTGACGGGGGGAAAACGAATCCCCGCTGTGTACACTTTAGGTATTTCTCCATCCGGAACCTTTTATTAATACCCTACCACACGTTTTGCCAGAAAGGGTACGTGTCACTCATATAGTTATGGCAGGGGAAGTCGTGGGTTCAAATCTCGCTCGGGTGAACTGGAGTAGTTTTCTACTCTCCCTCACTCCACGTAAACGATGGAACATTTATACCTTATTCCTCCGGTTCATGCCGGATACCTACATCTGCGCATGGCGATGGACGATACCAAAAAAACAATTTTAATAAACATTTGGAGTGGGGGATAGCGGCCCCTAACTGAGGATTATAAATCACCGTAAGGCTTCAGAGGAACCTTATTGTGCATAATCACTGCTGTTTCAATGCTCTATAGCTGCGAAAAACCCATTACTACACAGGGGGTTGCGACATTGCGATGACTAGTTGTGACACCGGGAAAACCCATTACCACATAGGGTGTTGTGACACCAGGAAAACCCACTACCACATAGAAGGGGGAGGTTGTGACATCATTCAAGGTCATGAATTATTCCTGTCTTATCAAGCCGCCAAAATGGCGCCAGTCATCAGGGAAAACCTATTCCCACATAAAAGGAGAGGGTTGTGACATCATTCAAGGTCACGATATATTTATGTCTTGTCCAGCCGCCAAAATGGTGCCATTTATCATGGAAAACTTATTGCCATATAGAAAACCAGAAATAAACCTTTGCGACATTGAAGGAGGACATCAGGTCGTTAACCTCATGTCGTGATGGAAATAACCAGAAAGGAAATTCATGTCAGACTAAAATATACTGGCACCAGGTATGAGTCACCAGGGAAAACCCAGGTGGGAGTGTTGCGACATAACACGCAATGATTACGTCACACAACTTGGGTCAAAGGTCAAATGTCATATTGAGGTCATACGCCACCCTAACTACTATTGTGCTTAAATACCTAATATCCTGTGTCACACTGCATGCAGAAACAATTTACGTCAAGAGGGAAGAAAATAAAAAAGGTTCTAGCTAGATACACACCTCGGCCGGTCGTAGATCTGTACGACAAAGGATGTTAGTCTTTGATAATTCTTAAATTGAGTCGCACCACATCATGACACATAGTTCTGTATGCAATTAATGTTCGACAACCAAATTTTGCGGACTTTGAGAGTGGGCTGATTGATGATAGACACTTTCACTATTAGATATGCGCTAAAAAAAACAGTCAATGCTTCCGCTTTGTACGTTTGGGTGTTTTCTCTGCTGATTAAATACAAAAAAATATCGGATCCTACAGCCCTCATCATTAACACTTATACACATACCAATCCTAGGACGCATTGGGTAATTTTTATTGACAAAAATATACTTTGTCAGTTATGGATGTTTGCCTCTATTAAGTCACATTTGGCATTTATATGTAAACATATTTCCCATTAATCACATAGCATGGTACAACTTCAAGGCATAACATCAGACGTTTGTGGCTATTAATGCCTAAGATATCTTCTCTACCACACCCAGAAGATTCCAATAAAGATTTTCCTTGTCTCATTCTCACCCACAAATCACCTCAAGGTGTTGAGATATTATAACGCATGTTTCAAGACGTCGGAGTCATGCACCTCTTAAAAGGCTACGTTCAATCAGGGTAGCCTTTTCTTCCCTCAATATAAAAGAGCATCCCGATGGTGCTGGACCAACCATAATCTTAGCTGGTCTGCTGACAGTCGTTGAAGCGACCATACATCATGAAAAACCAACAAGTACCCGAAATGGTTTGCACGCCCAAAGAAAAGCCGAGGAAACCACTTACCATAACCAATATTTTCAACACGGTGTTTCCACTAGACGGAGTTGACGCCAAACGAGTCCTTGGTATGAGTGTCAAGAACAACTTTAAGCCCTTATCTCAACTAGAAAAATGCGGAGGAAATTGTATGGTGTCAAACTACAAAAAATGACAAGAGCTGAGCAACTACAAGGTGGTGGTCTTATCAAAGTTTTCCAGCACAAACAACTTCCTCAGAATAAAAGCTTGGCTAATCTATAATAATAATATGAAGTGTTTGTCTGTGTATGTGTTTGTTTGTTTGTGTGCGATGCCCAGCCAAATCTACGCCACGCAGAGATCTAACATTTTTAACATAGGTGGGCGGAAGGGGATCCGAATACACCTCAAAGCTGGGGCTTTAAATGTTTAATTGGCTTTTTAATTAAGCTATTTTTAACAAATTTTGAAGAAAAATTGTTAATCTGGTTTAGAATTACATTTCATAGATAACTGTGATAAATAATATGCCACATCCTCTTCAGAAAAGAAATTTTTGCTAAATCGCCAGTAATTCTAAACCATTTTTGCGGGTGGTGGGGCTTATATAATTCTTATACCACAGTGGGTCACGGGCAACGCCGTGCGGGATTGCTAGTTTTAAATATATCTGATACGCATGTGCGGTAACTATATGGTACTCATCGGCGAGAAACATGATAATGACCACATTTCCATCAAATGGGTGGCCTAATTCATCCCAATATAGGCACGTCTTTGAGAGGTGTGGGACTTCATCGACACTTCCATCAACCAGAGTGATATGGGGTCGACACTCGCCGCCATATATTACGACACACTCGTAATGGATGCATGTGACACGCTAACAGAGATCATGGATATTATTGATCACAAGCAGCCTACGTGGAAACGCATATAATATCAACACCATCTGACTCCCATAGGGATGGTTTTCCAAGTTGTGACATTCTGATGACGTCACTCGTGATCGACTTTAGAGCTATCTTAACATGTTGAGAACAATGCTTGGTGGGACTTGCAGCCGTAGAACTTGCGATCATTGGGATTTACAAATGACAAAAATAACGTCGTGGGATTTGCGTCCACCATATTCAAATTAGTAAAACTAAGCATGTTTCAATACCGATTATAATTTGGAACATTATTTTGATATGAAAGCTTAAACTGGATCGTAGCAAAGCACTAACATTTGAAAGGCTAAATTTTGGTGCTTTCTTTTCCCCCGACGTAACATAACCTATCCTAGCCTAATATAAGCCAATCTAACTTAACTAACCTAGCCTCGACCCTTAATTTGACATTATAAGAGCCTATGGCAGAAAATTCAAGAGCTTGGTTTCACACGCCTCAAATCACACTATAGTAGTTCGGACTGCACGAAAATCCCACAGAAAAATACATGATCTCACCTCTCACTGACGCAAGTCCATCGCTACCGTAAATAATTCCCATCATACTGCCACCAGGTCACACATCACACAGAAAAGGGTCAATGACCTGACCTACTTCCCTCTTGTTTAAACATGTCGTGCTACTAAACTGGCATCAGACTTCCATCATATTTCCCAAAGTAGATTCTGACGTCATCAAGGTTGCGACATCACCAGTGGGATATTCTTGTCTCGACATGCTGACAAACTGGCGCCCGGGTTGCGTCATATTTACCTAAATAAATTCTGATGTAATAAAGGTTGCTAAATTCTGGTAAGGTGGGGTATATGAGGGGTATAGAAGGACTGACTGCGTATCTCCACAGCTTTCAGTCAAACTTCCAACGAGAAAGAAACTGTGACCCTAGCCCCTGCATTTGTCCAGGTGTCACACACCCCAGCGAATGCCGTTAACAACTCGACGGGACCCTGGTGCACGTCACCACTCCCTGAAGGCAAGACACTCGTGACAATGACTTGACTGGGGGTCATTGCCAGCAAATGGGGTGGTTTTGAACTAACTCCTATTTTGTTTGTCCCAACTGTGGCATCGAATAGCCTGCCGGGGTGCTACGTCACTGCTGTGTCATACACTCAAGATGCTTGTTACGACATTGTGCGGCCCTCCTTGGTCCTTCACCCTGGATGAGGGTTGCAACGTTCTGGGTAAGGGAAGGAGGGGCACTGACCTGTTCTACATGCTGCGCTCAGTCTCACTGACAGTCCCATGCCAACGAGCAGTGAAATTAAGTCATTAAGAGGGTTAATTCATACATGAGGATGGTTCATACCGAACGACCACACCCACAAGATCCTCTCCAGAATTAGAATCAAATAATATACATTATTTTACTATTCAAATGACCCGCTGGCGTAGTTGGTTAACGCACTAGTTTCATGTTGAGCTAGACTGCCGAGGGCGGAGAGATCAAGGTTTGAATCTCTCCCGGGTGATTTGGGGTGGGGGTGAGGAAGTGTTCCTAGATAGTTTTTCACTCTCCTTCCACGCAAATGCATGTTCACTTCCTCTATATTCATCCTTACTAATTCCTAACCCATTAATTTAATTAGTTCTTAAGCGTATAACCTGAACGGGTAGTAAGAGCTGGTGCTAAAAAAATCTATTCAAATGGAGTGAAAAATCTGATGATTAAATATTCAATTGAGATAAAATATCAGAACACGTCTTGAACTAACGTCACCCACAACATCCTCTCAAATGAGAAAAAAGTCAAATGGGGCAAAATACGAATATCAAACGGATATAATTTTTAACATTTTGAAAACATCGTTGATGATGGAG
The DNA here is from genome assembly GCA_902141385.1 of Timema californicum. NCBI lineage: Eukaryota > Metazoa > Arthropoda > Insecta > Phasmatodea > Timematidae > Timema > Timema californicum. The sequence continues at coordinate 82,623 of CABFOW010001728.1, forward strand.
GGGGTTTCAAAATTTGATAACATCATTTGTTATCAATGACCTAAGGTAAGGGAGGGGGAGAGCGCAAGGGGGGGCTATGGGGCCAAAGGTCAAGTTGGACTTGCAGCTATGCAGTTACCCTACCTGGTTAAAATTTCAATAAAACGCAAACACAAGCAACAATATTCTGCCTAAATATTTTTCCCTGTGGAATTGGATAACACCACAATCAGTTATTAAATAATAGCTTTGGAAAATGTTGCCGAATTCTAATTGAGTCTAGTATGTAATGCTGTGTACGCTCAGCTATTATTTAATTACTGACCATTTTATTTCAATGAGAACAAAGAATAGTCTAGTTTATTTTGAGCTTTCACTTATTCTTGCATTAAAGTTTCCAAATACATGTTTGATTACAAGTACTGGCGTAGGGCTAACGATGAAACATGATGGACTTGTTGGCTGAGGGGGGGGGGCAATAGGGGGAGAGAGGAGTTAAACTGGAGGTAAGGAGTCAGGCTGAACCCTTCTTTAGTTGTGAACCACTTCAAATTTGGTCATAAAGACTGAGGGGGTGCATAGATAATAAAGGTGTAGAGTGGTAACTCTCTGTAGTATGACTAGAATAGGAATTTGAGCGCTAGGTGGATGTCAGTTGAACTAATGCTATCAGCAAAATGAAAAACTGTATAAGTACTAAAGTGCAAAACTGTACCAAGTGTATTTGTAATTGATTATTATATTGTATACGTTATTAAATTAGCTCTAATTTTAGATCTAGGAACCTAATGCTTAATAGCAAGAGAGAGAAACATAAGTATGAGGATATATACACTTCTTTGCGAAGTACATGTAGGTTAATGTGGGCTAAGTCACTAAACATTTTGTTTCAAATACTCTTATTTATATATATTTTATTTATATTCCCATTAACTAACAAATCCACTAATTATTTTAATATACATTCAAAATAATTAATACAAATGATTGGTTCATTCCATTATTATGACTTATTTGTGTTAAGAACGTCCCAAACACGCACAATACGTCAAAGATAAATACAAATTTGCCAACCAAAGCTTAACCTAACTTATGCTTGTAACGTTCTCCATTGGTGATTGTGACATAGGCTATGAATAAGTTTATAAATACACATTTTAAAAGGGCTCAAACTTAATATTAAATAAAACAAAATCATAAAAGTAATAATGACGTATTTTAAATTTCAATTTTCACGGTTTTAAAGCAACTTAAAGAAAAAATGGCGAATGCAACTGCATTGAGATTTTAAATATCAAAAATTAAAGAAAATAATTTCGTATTTCTTCGACAGTAACGCTAATGCGTTTGGCAAAGAATTTAACCCTGTTTCCTCTTGCCTCTATAGAGATCCCACACCATGAGGGGATGAAAGTAAAGGATTTAACCGTAAGGCCTATATATCAGCTATACTTCTTAATTTGTTTTTTTTTCATAAAAATAAAGAAAATGAAATATTATTACAAACATATACTTATTATTTATTAATAGTAGACCGCCTCTGTGGCCCAGGGGGAATTCCTTACCAAAGATCCAGAGGTACTGGGCTCGATTCCCGGCGCTTCCAGAATGTTTCTCAGAAGCAGTGGATTTGGAGTCAAACTTAGCCTTGTGAGGACAAATGAATTTATTATTATTATTAGCACCGCGTCTTACTACTCGTTCGGGTTATACGCACTTACACTAATGTGTAATGGTAGGGTGATTGTGAAATCAAATGGGGGACCTACAGTTCAACGTGGAATCAGAACCACGGTGGAGGCCTGGCATTCCCCACATTCACAAGATGTCTTGTCAGAGGTGAAAGAAGGGTTTGGTAATCAGATAAATCTATGCCGGGACCGAGGATTGAACCCCGGCCACCAGCACAGAAGTCTTACACCTTACCCCTAGACCGCCAGGTCACCAGGACAAATGAAGAGTTGATTGGCGGCCGAAGGGTTCATTGTGATGACCACATGACACCCTCTACACGCAAATGTTGGCACTATTATTTCTAACATTGGCGGACTCTCGGTCGGTGTAGTTCGCTTGCAAGGTTACACCATGGAGTTAATATGACCCGTTTATCTTGGTAATATCCTAGATCTAAGCCAGGGAGTTCTTACTTAATTATATACAGTTTGAACAGTACCAAAATAAAGGTGAGAACAAAATATCTCCAAACAGTAGCCACCATTCTGATGTTTAAGTGCTCCTAATACATGCTAAGCCCTTTCTACACCTGGGAGCACACTTATTAAGAATTCAGAATCCATTGTACCCCACAATATTTCGCACCACTTTTAAGACTAAGTATCTTTGACCAGACCGAGATTCGAACTGGTGAAGCTTACAGAGCTGTTTATTGCATTGAGGCATAGCTCCTAAGCGGTCTTGATCATGGTATAGAGCTGATAATGAAATAAGATACATTTCTAATAACTAGTACTTATAGGATAAAATACGTATTTAATTTATGTAAAGTTTAATATACCCTATTTACATTTAAACGTTGTAATAGGCTAACTTAAAGAGTACGAATGTCGTTAAAATATATTTCTAAGTGTTTTAAATTAAAATTCTTTTTTAAACATTTCACTAGATAGGCCTATTCTCTTGCCTTTATTCATGAACCAAAGGAAAGGGGCACAATTTAGAACATTTGAGTAACTTTTTAAATTAACACGCCAAAAATGTACATCTATAGCACTTATATTTAAACCCCTTTACTCCTAGTTACAGCTCCGAATAACTTCTAAGAAAATTCAGTATTTTGCTCTCCTCCGGCTGTTGGGGTTTGCGAATCTCCCGCCCTTCCCCTTCTCACATACCCAGCCATATACAATGAATATTAATTTATTTTACTTAGTCACTATATTGCCACTTTTTATAGTTTCTCGTATCATTAATATGTTAATATCTCTTAACGTTATATAGTCTATAATTAAATTCTCCAAACAGGTGCGTAAAACACAAATCTTTTGTTTGATTTCGGGAAAGGGGTTGTATTGTATCCAATGAATATTTTTTGTTTAAAAAAAGCCATAAAGTAATAGTTAAAACAAACTTTTTTTGTGGGTTTTATTCAGGTAAGAAGAGCTTGGTTGCGGTATTTTCCGCCAGGTGGCAGCAGTGCAGTGCTCGTTGCTCTTTTGTTTTGTGAGTTTGAGTGAGGGGAAGTGAGGGGAGGGAGGCAGTCACACGCGGGTAACTCGAGTGATGGGAATGAAAATGTGCTCTTTGAAGACTTCCACGAAGAGACGGTTTTATTTGAAATGGCAATGAGAGCGCGATATTATTACTGTTCATTAAATAGTGCGTGACATTGGTTTCAAACATGCTTGACAGTAATATTATTCAATTTGTGTTTTGTGAAAGTATAACAGAGTTATTCTTCTAAAGTAAACCGTTAGTGCTACAATACACACGAAAAATCGGGCGTATGGCAATCAAATTTACTATAATACGCTTGTGTTGCATCGCATCTAGTCTATTTTCAGTTTGTTGCTCTTATAATACCAATTATAATTTTTTACTCAAGAAATATATTCAAATGTTGGTGATTGAAGTCTTAACTACTCATGAGCAAGAGTTTTTAGAACTAAATTAAGCAAACATTTTAAATTCAAATGATAGAATGTAAAGTGGACTACAAAACGTGTATTTTGTGTTTTATTTAAATAACATACTCATTATGATACATAAATTAAACTACTAAACTGTGTTATATAAAGTAGATTAGATGTGTTCCAGAATTATGTGAAAGATTTATTTCATTGAAATTTATTTTATTTTACTATAAGGAAGTTAAAAGTGCAATGTGTTTGTCGGTGTTCGCACCTCAAAGTGTTACAACAATGCATACCGATAATTTGAGTTTTGAAGCGCAACATTTAGGATATTCTCAAAAAATAAAAATATGTACCATAGCAAGTCTTTTGATAGTTCATGGAACAATGAAAGCTTGTGAAGAATAATTGGTAAGTTGCCATGTTTTTATTACAATATTTCTAGAAGTAATTGCTTGTTTTTAAGGCAAAAATAGTTGAAGCTAGAAATAAGGATTTTCCAACAATGCCCCAATAAGTACCTATAGTTATTTTGTACGTTTACCACAAGGGCGAAGGTTATTTTTAAAAAACAACTAATAAAATATTTTCCCAGTACTGAAAATGTGTTGAGTTTAATTTTCTACTTATAAGTTATAGTAATATCAACAGTTCTCGAATAGGTTATTTGTCATGGGAATTCTAGAATTTGATGAAAACTTTCTCACCTCTTTTAAAAAGGTTCTTATTAAATGTTTATATATATTCATGACATTAAAAAACTTTAGGTCCTAGGTATTAAAAGAAATAGAAAATTTGGCTAAACGTATCTTCTGAAGCAATATTTTATTTATTATAGCCAAAAAGTGTTTTTTGTATAATTTAAAAAAAATAGTGCTCCTAACTCGTGTCTCCTGTTATCTCAATTTGTATAAGCCAGTTACATCGTACTGTAGTCTTTATTTAAAAAAAAACAATAATGGAATTGAGGCCAGTAAAACCGTTTTACTAGGTAGGCCTATATTTAAAAAGATACAACATAAAAAATTATTTTAGAATATAAAAAAAACACCTTTAAACCCACTTTCACTGTTATCTGAATAATGGAGAAAACTGCCCTTTGGTGCTATTTACTGTTCTAACGTAATTTCGTATTTAACTTTCAATTTAAGCTCTCGTGAGATCGTCTATTGGCAATTTTAGAAGTCCTTAGATTAGGGTGAGAATAATAGGAAATTAACGAGAATCTCAGTAAGAAAGTAGGCTTAGAACAATTATTTAATTTGCTTTCAATATTGATGAATTGCAACTATTCTCCCCTATTCCTTCGTCTTGCCATCCATCTGAGCTAAACGCATTATAACTACGCTAATTCGGTAGGAACGAGAAAGTTAGAGCTTAAAGTAAATTCACTCAAATTTGCGTTGAGGGAGAGTGGAAATCCATTTGGGGAAAACCATCCTTTTAATACAGCAGCAGAAATTCAAGCCCGTAATTTTATATGCAGTGAAAAATTGTTAAAAGGAAACAGCTGTAGACCAAATGCTTTGACGTATAGTAAGTACCGTATATTTAAGGAACTTGAAGTAACTTAGGCCTGTGTATCTGTCCTACAGATATTTCACTGTAGATTTAATCTACCTAAATAAATACATTCTTTTGCTCACCACAGAAAGCTCTAATTTATTTGAGGTTGTCTTTCGTAGCAATGAAGCGAGAGAGCTGTCATTATTATAACGAAATATTGCAGTTTGGAGATATTTCCCCTTCGAGTAGTCGATTCCCTTTATGAATGCGGGTACAATTCCTATTATTTACTCTCACTATCCATTTTTTTACCTAAAATTAAGTAGATCGTAATCTTATGTTTTGAATGAATCCCTACAAAACGATTTTTTTTAAAATATCTTATCCAACATTTCGTTACCATTTTGACAACCTGTAAACAGAACTGGCTCATTAAAATGTTGGTTGAACCTATTTCCTTTCCCTTGCACATAAAGCCCCCTGCTTTCATATTCCGTATTCGCCACTGTGTGTATTTCTGCAACAGGAAGCTCTGTTTTTACCTCAGGAAAGGTTTGTCATGTTCTTGTAGTGGGCTCCCCCCCACCTTGTACCCCCCCTCCTCCAATAACGATCCCATACCTGAAAATGTCAACGACTGAGAAATTACCATTTCTATAGAGAGAAGATCGCTACTAAGAGGCTCCCAGGCCGTCACAATGCAGTGTGTGTAGAATACGAGCGCAACAAGGGACTAACGACGGAATCTTTGAGAAATTTCACTATTGAGCTATAGAGGCCTATTCCGGCTCCATGACACGGGTAATCAACCCCCTACCTGCTCCTTATTCTCCCCAAGCATATAAGTCACCATCTTTAAATAATTGCAATAGAAAGGTTTCTGAATTGATAAGTGGTATAGATAATAATAGGCCTATAAAAAGGTAGGTAAATGCATAGAGTGAACATATTTCCCTCTTGTTTTCGGGGATACTGTAACGTGTAACCAAACCACTCTAAAATCCCTGATGGGCGCTAGAGAAGATAGTTTCCATTTAAATGTTCCTAACACACCTACTAGCCGTTTTTTTTATTCGTTTGTTTGGACAGTCAATAAATTGGGGCTATGAAATGTGCGATATAGGCCTATATATTATTTCTGTTGTCAACATTTTTTTTTCTCCACTAATACAAAGCCCACAGCGATGAATACGGTATCAGTGGATAGAATTTTTTTACCGACTTCTGACATAGCATACTCAGTTTACGTTAAAACACATTGTTTGTTTAAAATTTAAGTTAAAAGAAAAATCTATAGTGTTTCAATATTTTTTGTTGTTGTTAGGCATGCTTAATGTCTGATAAATTGTAAATATGTTCACATTAATAAACTCTCTTTGCTATTTTGTGTATACACTTCGCTGCGTATTTAATTTCAACAATCCAACAAAAGACTAATTTTTCGGCGGAGGAGAGGAGGGGAAGGTTGAATGTGCGAAAGTTTCGCACGGGTTTACTGATTTTATATATATTTAACCAAAAGTTATGAAAAAGTCAGAATGACTTTACCTTTAAACACTTTATTTGTAGATCTTATGTGAAATAATGTTGTCTGTTCTGGCATATCACTCTTCTAAAATTTGAATTTACCCTAAGAAGACTCGGTTGCGTTGCGAGTTGCGTCAGTGGTCCTGTAGGAGCATTTTTGTACGAGGCTTGTTTCATCTTAGTTGAAGCAAATTAATTAGGTAATTACAGGTTTCTTAATTATATTTAAAATGAATATATCTAGTTTCCTAGGCTTCACAGCAAGCCTATCTTGCCTATGTTCACCAAGAGTCTTCACTTGTACTAATTGCAATGTACTATGTTATATAAAACATTCCACTAATGAAATTAGCACAATTGTTAATTATATAGTCAGTTTCCCCGTGGGCAAAATATAGTTTTGTGTCTACCGCATCTTACTACCTGTCCGTACATCTACACTAATGGGGTATAATTTGGAAAGATATATAATTTTGAGTAAATGTGCTTGAATTTTTGCGGTACCTAGTTAAAATAGTTAAAATGTTGGTTTTATCTTAAGGTGGGGTTGAAGAGACGTGAGTTAAGGCTAATATTTTTTGCACTTTTTATAGAATTTTTTTTGCTAAAATAAAATAGTTCTTCAGTATTTAGTTTCAACATATTATATTTATCTCAAATGTTCTTGAATTTGTCATAGATATCCTGGAATTTGATTAAGGCCTTTTTTCTTCATTTATAAAGTTTCTCATTAAATTCCAGACTGGACATGACAAATATATGCAAAAAAGTTGAGATTACCATGTGTAGAAAATTAAACTAAATATATCTACCGATACAATATTTTTTTTATTCTGGCCAAAACATTTTTTAAATATAAAAACTTCAAAATATATAGCCTACTATACTAGCCTTAACTCACGTTCCCTTCCATCTCAACCACCTTAAATGAGTTAATAAATGCTCTACTTCTACTATTAAAATACTTTTTCTATTTTATAAGCCGAGTTAATGTTCCTAATAAAGTTATCTCTCATCAGAAACAAATGTGACGGGTAGTCCTCGACCATGCTAGACTGGTCTAAGGGTCGAATAAAGGCTCGAGCCATCATCTAGTACAGCGCCGGGAAAATTACGGCCCGACCCGCGGGTTGCATGTGGCACGTCGCGGATTTTTATGCGACCCGAAAGATATACGGTAACTATTTATCTACGAAAACAAAATAGGGATAAAATTACCTGAGTAAAAAAAATTATTGAAGAATGTACAATTTCTATCAAACACATCGAAAAACATTTAAAAGCAGTTTTAAGAATTTCGGTGTCGGACTTCTGTGCTGGGGGTCCGGGGTTCATTCAATCCTTGGTCCTGGCACAGATTTATCTGATTACCAAACCATTCCTTCACCTCTGACAAGACGTGTATTAATCACAACTTGCGAATGTGGGGAATGCCAGGCCTCCACCGTGGTTCGGATCCTACGTTGAACTGTAGGTCCTCCATTTCATCTCACAATCACCCTACCATTACACATTAGCGTATGTGCGTATAACCCGAACGGGTAGCAAGACGCGGTAATAATAATAATAATTTAAGAATTTCAAAGGTTGAATTTACACCTGACATTTAAGAAATGATTAACGATATGAAAAATTGCATTCATTTCATTAATTTATCTTTTATTGGATAATCCCTAATTTATTTTTATTTGTCTTCCTTTTTTATGTTGTACAACAAAGTGCGTCCACCTAAAAGTTGTGTTTTACTTGGCGGCCCATTTACAGCAAATTTTCAACGTGGCCCTTCAACCCAAAAATGTGTACAGGCCTAATCTAGTAGGTATCCATGAAACCTGATCAGACACTGTTGCGCCGGAACTTATTGACGTGGAGAAAAACGGTTCCGATCAGTTGGACAACCTGTAATTTGAAACAAAATATAACAACCCTTCCTTTCATCCACAGCAAGAGAAGGGGGGCGGGAGGAGGAGGGGGAACGAGGACTAGAGATTCTGGGAAGCTACTCGAGGCGAGTCCACTAGATTTCCTTCAAGTCAGAAATTACAGGACACATGTAATCCTTTTTTTTAATGTCTGAATAATACACCTAGTTTTATTCATTTCTACAAGCGGGTGACACGAAGGTGTATAATTATGAAACAGCGTACTGTTATGGATTGATTAGACCTATTTGATTGGCCAATTATACCTTTGTCACTTAGAGCAAAACAGTTTTAATAAACAATGATTTTCTGAGAAAGTTTCCTTTTTTCCATAACTATTTAATTACTTTTCTCTAGAAATGTGCAGAAACGGCAGATGGAACCAAGAGGAAGTAGACAAGTGATGCGTGTTGACGAGTCCTGTATGACGACAACATTTAGAGGGGGGAACAAGGTGTACGGCCTTCGCGTCTTCACTTTCAAGTGCATTCCCCAACAGGGAGCTTTTATTGCGGTAGTCACGTTACTCTGACGGAAATGAAAATCAGGGATAACGTGGCATATCTAATTGGTAGATATGAGGACGCTATAGCTGTCTAAAGGATATGCACCCGCATTAGGGTAGATAAGGGCTTAGATAACAACACTGAAAAACCACATTAAGTATTACACCTGTACTAGATTCGAACCTCGACAGCCTAGTCACCGGGAATACAGTCTACTGCGAGACTGATGCCTTAGGTCATGTGGCTGCAGGTGATTGTTACATACCTTTTTGTTTTCATATTTTGACATTTCTAGTAGAAGCGTGCTAGTTTTGATTAAGGTGTTGGTGTAGGGAACNTTTTTTAGTTTTTATAGCAAAACATTATTTTAGGTCAAAATAAATCAAATATTTCTTCAGAACAGACATAGAGTTTAATCTATTTCACATGATGATATCAAGAGTTCTTGAATATTTGTCATGGGCATAGCGGTATTAGATGATAAACTTTTTAAATGAAGAGTAAAGGTAGTCATTTAATTCCGGGAATTTCTTGACAGATATTAAAGAAACTGTTGAGATCACCATTTGAAGAAAATTGAACTCTATGTTTTAAATGAAGCAGTTTTTTTTAATTTTGGCTACAAAAACTGCTAAAACATTGCAATTTACTCGCGCTCCCTACACCCCAAGCTTAATGATGCCAATGTGTAGAACTACAGTCTAATTTTCATAGGAAGAACCTTTTATAAAATACAAACTCATTTTATTGGAGCCAAATTTGATAATATTTTACCACATTATTAGTATTATTTTACAGATATTGATCATATTTATCAAGAAACAAAATTATCCATTGGCAAGTAATATTTTATAACAAATATAAATTGATCTAGTATTTTCTCTCTTCAATACCTTACCATAACTGCAATCTATAGGACCGAAAGAGAAATATTTTTAAAATTGCAAGTTCAGTTGGGGGAGGCTTTGAGGCTTTAGCCCCTTTCCTGTCACCTTCCCTTGAATCAGGATCTGGTAACCGTTGAGAGAGGTCGTCGCAAAATTGAAAGCATGATGCGTCAACGGACCATCTAGAATCTAGTTTTTAAAAAAATCTGTAAATGGGCAAATTTACCTTGAACGGACTATACAAACCTTAGATACGGAAAAGGGCTGGGAGGGAAAAGTTTACTTTCATCTGAAATAATTATCTCGGTTAAAATCATGTTATGTGTAACCTGTGTGAACTTATGGTGGCTTGTTCGTGCCTTTAGAAAAGTGCTACCATCCGACCCTTCTATATTATTCTCCAAGGTGTATTTATGACTACAATATTTTCACTTTTATAATTTATACTAGAAACTGTCAGGCGAACAGACTAAACTTGGGTAATGTTAAGGTTGCTTGGTATTTACTGAAGGCCCCGCTGTGTCGTTCAATGCACAGAGAAAACTTTCGCCATCGATATTGTAACATCGACGTAGGAAAAAAAAAACATCGTCACACAAAAAATCTCCGTTAAAGAACAAAAAATCAATTCAATTATTTTGTTTAAATCAATTATATAACTTTAACTGAAATGCACTTTTAGTTAATTTATTTGTTAGCACCACGTCTGACAATTCGGGTTATTATATTCTTATGTACTAATTACGCTAATGTGTCAGGGATGAGGAAGGTTGAATTTAGAGGAAGAGTACCCGCATTTAGTTGGGGGGGGGGTGGCGGAGAGAAAGTAGAAAGTCGTTTAGGAAAAACCACCTTCAGTACACCTTATTAGGATTCGAACTCCGATCTCTTTGTAATCGGCAGTCCAGTATATTGCTAAAGTAATGCCTTTAACCTCTTGGTCACCCATTTTTAATAAATTAATCTAACACGTTAATATCAAACAAATTGAGTTTATAAAACTTTCATAAATACATATTAAAAAAACAATACTTCTGTATTTATAAAAATAAACATAGTAATTCATAGTTTTCAGTTCAGTAATTATTACAACCACCCCACAATCTGATGCGAAGTGTTTATGTGAGTTAGTACCATAGTGTAAATATTAATAAAATAGATCCTCGGATATCGGTACAAAAAGATTGATGGTTGAAAATTATCGATCAACAAAATATATGGGCAACAGTTACTTAGAACATCGAGCCTTCAACATCTATGTTTTGAAAATATCGATGTTCTGTCTTCATGCGTAGTTCAAACACCGGAATCATGATTGTTTTACAACGACGCGCGCATCCGTCGCTATCCGTCCGTCCTTGGTCACGTCGACGAATATTTGTATTCCGTTAAAGTAGAACTTACTATGCATAACGGAATCATTCACTGTAGCTCCAGAGATGACTTATCTTGTTTCACATTTCACAAGTAGGTGTCGAACAGGAAATGAACGTAAAGAATACGTTTTAATGATCCAAACAGAACGATGGAGAGTATTTTTCTAACTATTCATGCATTAATACTACTGGAACAATCAATTTTTTATAGGAGGAGTTTATCTTACGACTAAAGAACTACTAGATCTACTTTCACCTACCCGCCTCGGTGGCGTAGTTGGCTAACGCGCTAGTCGTGTTGAGCTCGACCGCTGAGGACGGGGAGATCGAGGTTTGAATCTTGGTCGGGTGAACTGGTGGTGGTTTTTCCTAAATGGTTCTCCAATATCCCTCCACGCAAATGTGGGTTCACTTCCTCTAATTCAACTTTCCCAATTCCCAATCCATTAGCGTAATTAGTACTTAAAGCGTATAACCCGAACGGGTACTAAGACGCGGTGGTAAATAATAATAATAATACTTTCTCCTATGCATACGTCATTTAATGCTACCTGTAGATGCCACTTTTGTAGATAAGTTACTATCAAATCCAATAAAAACCGCCTCGGTGGTAGAATGGTCTAGACCAAGCATGAGCAACATTTATGTCAAAGGATCGCAATGAGAATTTACATATAATAACGGTCCGCCAGATAAAATATAGTTTTTCAGCAACCTCACTTTATTATATATAAAAATTTACGGACAAAATAAAAAGGCTAGATAATAATAAAAATAAGTTAGTGCTCCTCTAATAAAACACAACTTAATGAGATAAATGCAATCTTTTCGTATATTTCATAATTTATTTTAATGTCAAGTGTAATTTAATGGTTGAGATTCTTAAAGGTAAAACTTCATATAAATGTTCATCGTTAATGTTTGATCGTAAGTAATTTGTATTATGATTATATAGAAAACGTTTGTTCACACAAAAATAACCAGCATTTTAGGGCAACATCTTGAGTGTTTGCGAATTTGTCTGAATTATGAAAAAAATGTAAAATGTACATATTTCTTCATGGCGCTCTTAGACTAGTCTGACCTTCTCGACTTTGAACCGGAAAAATAGTTTAGGTTAAAAATAATAAAACAAGTGAAAAGCGTAGAAAGTAAATCCAACAAAAAATTTTGCTAAACAAAGGGCTGAAAAGTGTAGAAAATAAGTGTAAAAAGTGCACACACAAAAAATGTATATAATCTTATAGTAAAAGGGTCAAAATTAAATACAACAAAAAAAATTACCACCTATAAGCTACACCTTTTACCCCGTTAACCCCTTTTACCCTTTTAGCACTATATACCCTCTTTGAAATTTTGGCACTTTTTACCCTTTTTTCCCTCTAAGAACATTTGACCCTTTTTACCGTTTTGACACTTTTGACATTATGTCTCCTTTTTACCCCTTTTTCCTTATACTCCTATTTGCCTGTTTAATCCCTTTAACACTTGTTACTCTTTTTACTTACCCTCTTTATCTTTAAAAAAAATTGGATTAAATTTACTTTTTACTCTTTTTGCACATTTTTTTACATCTTTTTACATGAAGTGCCCGGTTTTTTCCGGAAGAAATATCTTAGGGTAATACAGACTAAAAATTAAATCTAATAATAATTATTTTAAAAAAATGTTAGTAACTAATAAGAGAAAAAAGGATTATGAGGGTAATTAGGGAAAAGAGAAAGAATAATAAAATGAGAGAAAATCAAATCTAATAAATGTTAAAAGAGGTAAAAACCTTAGATAAAATTAGTGTTCGATAATATGAAATAAGAAACTGTTCTGGTAGTGGGAAAATAGAACGAAACTAGGAGTGGAAGTAAAGACCTATGGCATTCAGAATGAACGTGGTGAGTTGATCTGGGAGGAAAAACCGTATACGATAATAATTATATGGAGAAAACGTAGAGAAAGTAAAATAAAATAGGAACAGTGTTATTATGAGTTAAATAATGAATGAGAATGAGGTGTTAATAGTACTGAAAGTGTTGAAGAATGGCAAAGCTGAGGGTGTAGGTGGGATCATAAGTGAAATGCTAAAGTGTGGGGGGCATGGTACTACTTGCCAGATTGTTTGTGCTGGGATTTCGAATCTTCCTATTGACTCTAAGGATGCTGTCTGCATTGTTTCTTTGTACAAAGGAAACGGTAGTATGAGTAAGTGTAAGAATTATAGTACAATTAGTTTGTTGAGTATTCCACGCAACATTTTGAGAGAGTCTTAATTGGAAGGGTGTGTGAAAAAACTGCGGACAAGATTTGGAATGTGCAATGTGGTTTCATGCCAGGTAGAGGTTGCTTGCACGAGATAGATGCAATGCTAGGAGTGATTGAGAAATGTATGGCACTTAGGAAGAAAGTTTATTGTGCACTCGTTGATCTGGGGAAAGTGTACGATAGGGGGAATAGGAGTATGTTAGGAAATGTTCTGAGAGAGTATGATGTGGATGCATGGCTATTAAATGCAATTATGGCGGTTTATTATGGAATTAAAGCGTGCATTAGGGGGTATGGAGCTTTGAGAGAATAGTTTGACATGAAGTAGTGTGCTATACAAGGTTGTGTGCCTCCATATTGTATGGTTAAGTGTATGAGGGATGCTTGTGAGGACTCGGTTGGTGTACACATGAACAATGTGAATGTGAGAGTGAATGTAGCGATAGGCAAAATGGATGTTCGTATAAATGTTTCTAAAACTAAGGTAATAGTTTTTATAAGGTCGGATCAGGAAATGATTGTCAACTTAGTATAAATGGAGAACTGTTAGAATAATTGAATTATTTTGTATGTCTAAGCAAAATGTTCTGTAAAAATGGAAGGATAAATGGTGAAATCAAAAGACAGGTGAATTAATCTCAGAGAGTAGTTGGATGTATGTGGACTATTACAAAGAATGAAGTAGAATATAAAGAGGCAAATATGGCATGATATAAAAGTGAGTTAATTCCAACTATATTATAATGATGTGAAGCGTGAGTTTCTTAGGAAAAACACAAGAGCAAGGGAATGCGGTTGGAATGCGATATCCAAGAAAATAATATTTGTAGAAAAACTCGTATGGACAAAGTCAGTAAGAAATGGGTGCTGAAGGAGTGTGGTTTGAAGGGGAATTCAAAAGGTCACTGTGAAAGAAGCGTCTTACGTTGGTTTGGGTATGTTGAGTGTGTATCGAGGGACGAAACAAATAGATGACGTTAGAGTGTGTGGATCAAAAGGGAGGGGTAGGCCATGTAAGACGTGACTAAATGTTGTATACCAGTGTGTGAAAAAGAGGGACATTAAGAGTTTTAAGAATAAAAAAGCATGTATGACACCCCCAAATTTCCTCACCTTTTTAAGGTTTTCTTGGTTTTCCATGTAGGTACGTACCCTACTGTACTAAGGCCTATCAACCCTGTCAAGTCTCATATTGTGGAGGGCAACTTAATGGCTTCTAAACTACACACAGCACAGTCAAATAACCATATTTTAACAATAATGCTTAAAAAAGGTTTAAACAAACTCAAATATTTTATCGAAACCACAACAAGAAAACATTTTATGAGATTCTCAGCACTTTAATTTTATTAACGTTAGCCAAAAATAAAATTATAAACTTTGGTTTGTTAACAACCTTTTCTTCATGTCCAAATCACACTTTCTATTAAACTGTAAAATTTTATTAAATTAAGCTAACCCGTTTAATTGATTATACCTATTACTCTTTGGGCCATACCATTCTGATATTTTACGAAATATTAAAGAGTAAAATATATATTGTTAAATAAGAATATTCAGTATTCTATCTAACTTAGGGGCATATTAT
Organism: Timema californicum; assembly: GCA_902141385.1. Lineage (NCBI taxonomy): Eukaryota > Metazoa > Arthropoda > Insecta > Phasmatodea > Timematidae > Timema > Timema californicum. The sequence continues at coordinate 97,760 of CABFOW010001728.1, forward strand.
TATATGAACAAAATTGTTTAAAAGAAAGTAAGATATTTGGTGGTACTAAATTAATACAGTTCACTGCGAAGATGTTTTACTCTAGTACAAATTTAAGAGCAAGAGTGTTTTTAAATAATTCATCATATCCTGAAAACGTTATCAACACAGGAAGCAAATTTTTAATAACTTTAGAGCTTTTCTGGGAAAAACAATAATAACTTTTAAAACTTTTTATTCAAAACTAACAGGCAATTTTAATATTTAAAAAACACTCATTATGTTAAAAATCGTATATATATATGTAATGTAAATGGACTACCTATTATATAAAAAATCTTTAATTAACATGTTTAAGTTCAAAGTAAAACCAATCAATATATTCGTATAATTTGAGGCAAATACATAAATTAATATTCACCCTAACCCGCTTCCGTGGCCGCGTGGTCTAACGCGCTACTCTTGGAGTAGGCTAGACTGCCGATGACGGGAAAATCGAGGTTCGAATCTCGGTCGGGTCTACTGAGGGTGGTTTTGCAAAAATGGTTTTCCACTCAAATGTGGGTACACTTCCTACATGAATATAGCCTTCCTAATCCATAAAACCATTAGCGTAATTAATACATAACCGTATAACGCGAACGGGTGGTAAAACGTGATGCTAATTTTCATCCTCACACCATGTCTCCATTAAAAATGAATGAATAGAAAATAAAAATTGACATAGATTCTGAAAAAGTCAACCACTCAGCGTTGCTAATTTTGATAATATTTTATTGGAGTCATTAGTCATAACCTTACACACAAGAATGCTGTTAGCACTCTGAAGAGTGTCTTAACCTGGGATATACTCCAACATTACGGTAAAGAAATAAAGTATAGCTCATCTACCTGTCAGAGGGAGTACAGTGTAATTCCTTGTAAAGTTAAAAAAAAAAATGCTCTCAGGGAATGTAAGGATAAGACCATGCACATTTCTGATCCTCTTCGACTACCATTTTGTAACATGAATTATTATAAACGTATGTCTCCACTACTTAAAATTGTCAAGCTGGTGGTGACAGGTTATATTACAAGTATTTGAATATGCATGGGAAATATTGTAGGGGAGCTTAAGGTAGTCCCAGCCTCCGCAATATAAGAACAGAGGGGGCTCAATCCCCCCTGAGGCCCCTTGTCCTGGAGCCCCTGATGGTACTGGTGACAATCCTTAAACTGCAGACAAAATTCTCAATGCGTAAACCTAATCGTAAATGAAATATTTTTATTTTACTTTGTTATACCGGTATTGTCATAGATGCGGCGTGTTAATTCATTTTTAGTATTCACAAGGCAAGCGCACAGTACAGGAATTTCCCCAGTTTCCTGTCACGCATCAAGGCTGGCTCGCGACCGTATCTTCAGCACATGACGCTAGTTGCGCATATAGTTGCTTAGCCCCTGGAAGTGGCCCCAGCCAGGATAGGGCTCTCCTAGATCTCTCAGTGGGGGTGCATATAGTTGCTTAGCCCCTGGAAGTGGCCCCAGCCAGGATAGGGCCCTCCTAGATATCTCAGTGGGGACATATAGTTGCTTAGCCCCTGGTAGAGGCCCCAGCCAGGATAGGGTCCTCCTAGATCTCTCAGTGGGGGTGCATATAGTTGCATAGACCCTGGCAGTGGCCCCAGCCGGGATAGGGTCCTCCTAGATCTCTCAGTGGGGGTGCACATAGTTGCTTAGACCCTGGAAGTGGCCCCAGCCAGGATAGGGCCCTCCTAGATCTCTCAGTGGGGGTGCATATAGTTGCTTAGACCCTGGAAGTGGCCCCAGCCAGGATAGGGCCCTCCTAGATATCTCAGTGGGGGTGCATATAGTTGCTTAGCCCCTGG